>NW_026467239.1:0-13557 GCF_026875155.1 Cherax quadricarinatus
CTGTGGAGTAGGTTGGTAGACAAAAAAACCCCCCAAAAGGGAGGTACTACCATCCTGTGGTAGTAGGTTGGTAGACAACCCACCCGGGGAGGTACTCCCATCCTGGGGTTTAGTAGGTTGGTAGACAAAAACCCAAACCAGGGAGGTTTATTTACCATCCTGGGTATTTGGTTGGTAGACAAAAAACCCACCCAGGGAGGTACTACCATCCTGTGGTAGTAGGTTGGTAGCCCAACCCCAGGGAGGTACTACCTCCTGTGGTAGTAGGTTGGTAGACAAACCACCCAGGGAGGTACTACCATCCTGTGGTAGTAGGTTGGTAGACAACAACCACCCAGGGAGGTACTACCATCTGTGGTAGTAGGTTGGTAGACAACAACCACCCAGGGAGTACTACCTCCTGTGGTAGTCTTGGTAGACAACAATCCCCAGGGAGGTACTACCTCCTGTGGTAGTAGGTTGGTAGACACAACCACACCAGGGAGGTACTACCATCCTGTGGTAGTTGGTTGGTAGACAACAACCACCCAGGGAGGTACTACCATCCTGTGGTAGTAGGTTGGTAGACACAACCACCCAGGGAGGTACTACCATCCTGTGGTAGTAGGTTGGTAGACAACAACCACCCAGGGAGGTACTACCATCCTGTGGTAGTAGGTTGGTAGACAGCAACCACCCAGGGAGGTACTACCATCCTGTGGTAGTAGGTTGGTAGACAACAACCACCCAGGGAGGTACTACCATCCTGTGGTAGTAGGTTGGTAGACAACAACCACCCAGGGAGGTACTACCATCCTGTGGTAGTAGGTTGGTAGACAACAACCACCCAGGGAGTACTACCATCCTGTGGTAGTAGGTTGGTAGACAGACAACCACCCAGGGAGGTACTACCATCCTGTGGTAGTAGTTGGTAGACAGCAACCACCAGGGAGGTACTACCGTCCTGCCAAGTGAGTGTGAAACGAAAACCTGTAATTGTTTTACATGATGGTAGGATTGCTGGTGTCTTTTGTCTGTACTTCTTGCTACTTCTACTTACACTTAGGTCACACTACACATACATGTACATGTTTATTTATACACACTCATCTGAGTTTTCTTTGATTTTATCTTAATAATGGTTCTTGGTCTTATTACTTTTCCTTTTACATGTATATCCATGGGGAAGTGGAATAAGAATTTTTCCTCTGTAAGCCATGCATGTTGTAAAAGTCAATTAAAATGCCGGGAACAATGGGCTAGTAACCCCTTTTCCTGTAAAGATTACTAAAAAGAATAAGAAGAAGAAAATTGTCAAAGTGGGAAGTCTGAATGTGCGTGGATGTTGTGCAAATGATAAGAAAGAGATGATTGTGGATGTTATGAATGAGAAGAAGCTGTATGTCCTGGCTTTAAGTGAAACAAAGCTGAAGGGGGTGGGAGAGTTTCAGTGGAGAGGAATAAATGGGATTAGGTCAGGGGTTTCAAATAGAATTAGAGAGGGAAAATGGCAACAACAAGTAAGAGGGAGGTGAAAGTGTACAAACTAAAGGAGGAGGAAGTTCAGGCGAGATATAAGCAACTATTGCAGAAAGGAGGCTGGTGACAAGTATGAGTGTAGGGGGGGTTGAAGAGAGTTGAAATAGTTTTAAAAATGCAGTATTAGAATGTGGGCAGAAGTTGTGGTTTATAGGAGGGTGGGGCAGGAGGAAAGAGGAGTGATTGGTGGAATGATGCAGTAAAGGGTGTGATAAAAGAGAAAAGTTAGCTTATGAGAGGTTTTTACAAAGCAGAAGTGTTATAAGAAGAGCTAGAGTATATATAGAGTAAAAGAAAGATGAAGAGAGTGGTGAGAGAGTGCAAAAGGAGAGCAGATGATAGAGTGGGAGAGGCACTGTCAAGAAATTTTAATGAAAATACGAAAATTTTTGGAGTTAAACAAGTTAAGAAAGTCTAGGGAACAAATGGATTTGTCAGTTAAAAACAGAGTAGGGGAGTTAGTAGATGGGGAGATGGAGGTTTTGGGTAGATGGCGAGAATATTTTGAGGAACTTTTAAATGTCGATGAAGAAAGGGAGGCAGTAATTTCATGCACTGGCCAGGGAGGTATACCATCTTTAAGGAGTGAAGAAGAACAGGATGTGAGTGTGGGGGAGGTGTGTGAGGCATTACACAGAATAAAAGGGGGTAAACCAGCTGGAACTGACAGGATCATGACAGAAATGTTAAAAGCAGGGGGGGATATAGTGTTGGAGTGGTTGGTATTTTTGTTTAATAAATGCATGAAAGAGGGGAAAGTACCTAGGGACTGGCAGAGAGCATGTATAGTCCCTTTATATAAAGGGAAGGGGGACAATAGAGATTGTAAAAATTACTGAGGAATAAGTTTACTGAGTATACCAGGAAAAGTGTATGGTAGGGTTATAATTGAAAGAATTAGAGGTAAGACAGAATATAGGATTGTGGATGAGCAAGGAGGTTTTAGAGTGGGTAGGGGATGTGTAGATCAAGTGTTTACATTGAAGCATATATGTGAACAGTACTTAGATAAAGGTAGGAAAGTTTTTACTACATTTATGGATTTAGAAAGGCATATGATAGAGTGGATAGGGGAGCAATGTGGCAGATGTAAGTATATGGAATAGGTGGCAAGTTACTAAATGCTGTAAAGAGTTTTTATGAGGATAGTGAGGCTCAGGTTAGGATGTGTAGAAGAGAGGGAGATTACTTCCCAGTAAAAGTAGGTCTTAGACAGGGATGTGTAATGTCACCATGGTTGTTTAATATATTTATAGATGGGGTTGTAAAAGAAGTAAATGCTAGGGTGTTCGGGAGGGGTGGGATTAAATTATGGGGAATCAAATGCAAGACGGGAATTGACACAGTTGCTTTTTGCTGATGATACTGTGCTTATGGGAGATTCTAAAGAAAAATTGTAAAGGTTAGTGGATGAGTTTGGGAGTGTGTGTAAAGGTAGAAAGTCGAAAGTGAACACAGAAGAGAGTAAGGTGATGAGGGCATCAAATGATTTAGATAGAGAAAAATTGGATATTAAATTGGGGAGGAGGAGTATGGAAGAAGTGAATGTTTTCAGATACTTGGGAGTTGATGTGTCAGCGAATGGATTTATGAAGGATGAAGTTAATCATAGAATTGATGAGGGAAAAAAGGTGAGTGGTGCATTGAGGTATATGTAGAGAAAAAAAACGTTATCTATGGAGGCAAAGAAGGGAATGTATGAAAGTGTAGTAGTACCAACACTCTTATATGGATGTGAAGTTTGGGTTGTGAATGCTGCAGCGAGGAGGTGGTTGGAGGCAGTGGAGATGTCCTGTCTAAGGGCAATGTGTGGTGTAAATATTATGCAGAAAATTCGGAGCGTGGAAATTAGGAGAAGGTGTGGAGGGCTGAAGAGGGGTTGTTGAGGTAGTTTGGTCATTTAGAGAGAATCGATCAAAGTAGAATGACATGGAGATGTGTTTAAATCTGTAGGGGAAGGAAGGCGGCGGGGTAGGAGTCATCCTCGAAAAGGTTGGGAAGGAAGGGGTAAGGGAGGTTTTGTGGTGCGGGGGCTTGGACTTCCAGCAGGTGTGCGTGAGAGTGTTTGGATATGAGTGAATGGAGACAAATGGTAATTGGGACCTGACGAACTGTTGGAGGGTGAGCGGGGTAATTGTATTTAGTGAAGGGATCTCAGGGAAACCAGTTATTTTTATATAGCCTGAATTGAGTCCTGGATATGAGAACAGAAGTACATGCCTGCACTCTAAAGGAGGGTTCGTGATATGCAGTTTGGTGGGATATGTTGTGTATTCTTTAATACACGTATATGCTTCTAAACTGTTGTGTTCTGAGCACCTCTGCAAAAACAGTGATTATGTAGGAGTAGAGGTGAAAGGTGTTGAATGATGATGAAAGTTATTTTCTTTTTGGGGATTTTTTCTTTCTTTTGGGTCACCTGCCTCGGTGGGAGAACGGGCCAACTTGTTGAAAAAAAAATAATCTTAATAACAGACGCTTCAAAAGGCCATCACTAGAGGGTAGTGTTTTACCACAACAAAGTGGGACGAGATTGTGGCTGCCCTCCACCTGTTACATAATGGCATTTTTTATTCTTTGTAGTGTATATATCAGGTTCTGTGATATTTTATATTGGTTTTATTTCATATTAGATGATCTGTGATAGATAAAATAAGCCGTAAAGTTGATGATAGCGAAATATTGAAGAGGTATTTTGTCCTGTCTCCAAGAACAAACTCTCGTCGAACTGCTGCCGCAATATATAATGACATTATTTTATTCATTCTAGAAGTATATATCAGGTTTCTATGTAATGTATGTTGTGTTTTTTTGTCATATTAGAATTAACTGTGATAGATAAATAAGCCATATAAGATGGAATTAGCAAAATATTCAAGAAGTATTTTGTCCCGTTTCCAGACAAACTCTCGTACACCCTTCGACACCGAGCCATCCACTACATGGATTACATTATTTATTCATTTTTCGAAGTTTATATATCAGGTTCTCTATGATTATTTATATGTTTTTAGTCATATTAGATGAAGTGAGATAGATAAATAAGCTGTAGATATTAAGCGAAATTATTGAAGCACAGAATTCCTGTGCTGGAACGGATAAATTGAATTTCATTTAATTTAAATGAGGAAAATTGATCTCCAAACGAGCAAATCCAGGGGCGAAGCAAGGTCATGGAACAGATTAAACTCGCAAGTAGAGGTTACACTGTACTTTATTCACACAAAAAAATCTGTGTGTTACTGGTTAGTATGTGTTAAGTAGCCGTAAGAAAATTTTCCCAGTATGCTGAAATGTTTTGCATACCAAGGAGCTGTCCTTGGAACAAGGCAAATTATTGTTATTGATACACCTATGCATTTTGCTGAATATTACATATGCTTTGATGAAAAAAAAAAAATATCAAAGTTTGGTTTGAATAGTAAGCGGAATGTACAATAAGTAGATTTCATGGAACAGACACATTTTGAATCTGTATACCAAGGAAGTCTTTGGACAAAATCATGACACTGGTCTGATGACTGTTTGATTGACTCTATGTATCTTTCTTGATTTATATATGGAAAATAGTGGTTCACTCGTGTTTTTTATTTAATATCTATCACATCAGGTTGTCAAGTTTATACAGAAATGTTACTTTACTCTTTTTGTATAACTTAAGTAAATGACCAGTGTGGTATATTAACAATAAATGTTTTCTGTGTTCTTTGGGATAGTTGACAGGACAGCAGCCACTAATGAACAAAAGACTGGCCACCAGAACCAACTTCTTCCCAGAAATCACAACGAAGAAAAAACTGTGGCACTTGTTGACCCCAAGAAAATTCTGCTGCCACACACTCCAACATCACAATTAGGGCTTATGGGACAAATTTTGTGAAGACTTGAACAAGACATGGAACTGCTTTCAAGTGTAACCTACCCCGGCGGGATTGAACCCGCGGTCATAGGAGTCTCAAACAATCCAGCCCGTCGCGTTAGCCACTAGACCAGCTAGCACAATAAGATTTCATCCAATAGGTATATTTCTACCACAAATTTCTTGAAGTTCATGCTTTCAAGTACATATGAACGAGCACAAAGTTTCCTCCATATATGTGAAGGAAGTTAAATGCTGGAAGAGCCTCGATTGGCCTCAGATTCAGGAATTGATGAAAGACTAACATCTGTATGAAGCATTAGTAGCGGGTTGACGGTGAATGCCTGGTTTTGGTTTTCATTCAAGCAGACTGGCCACAACTTCCTGGGAAACAGGCGCTCCCCAAATATGAAAAAATGATCCTTAGACCTGTTGTTTCAACAACTTGGGTCTACGAATGATTGTGAAGATGCACTTTTTGCACTCACATATTGACTTTTTTCCCAAACAATTGTGGAGACTACCGTGAGGAATAAGGAGGAGCAGTTCCAGCAGGATATCTGCACCATGGAAAACTGTTACCAGGGTAAAATGGAATGTCTGCATGATGGCGGATTACTGCTGGTCAATGAACGTAATAAGTTCGATGCACAGCACAAATGAAATCAAGTGGTCCTCCTTCCTTTGATTTAATATGTAGAGTCTAACCATTGGGAGATTATGTTTTTAATAAAATCATGTGATTTGATTTCATGTTGATTTGGGAATTAATATGTTGTTAAAAAATAAGTGACTGAGCTTTTCCATGATTACTGCCTTTTTTGTTAAATTAACAATTAAAAAATGAACATTTTTCATCATTTAATTTTTATTTTTATTCACAATCCTCACATGGATAGAGCAAAATGGTTTTGATATTTGACAATCAACAGCCCCAAGAATATGTAAGATAGCAACCAGGAATAAAAATAAAAATTAAAAACATTTCAAATGTAGACATGTGAATCATTGTCAATAGTAGGTAGTACTGTGTTATTAAACAAAGTGGAGCCAAAGACAGGAATAAACAACAAAATGATTTGTGTATATCAGTAGTAGAATATACCAACAAGTATGTTAACAAGAACAATAGTATGTAGTATGGTTAATTAAACAAGTGGAGCCCAAAGACTGGTATAAAACAACAAAATGATTTGTTGTATATCAGTAGTAGAATTTACCAAACAAGTATGTTAACAAGGAACACAATATGAAGTTCATGGCATTTTATTGAGAAGATGCTTAATCACCTGGGTTTTTATCAAGTTTTGTCATGGAGAGAGAGGAAATAGATGCATATGTAAATTGTGTTTCTAACACAATTTAATAGGTTTTGAATATACTGCAAAAGTGTGTGTCTACCTGTATAACAATAGCCTCATAAATCAAGTCCTTAGTTCTCTGGTGGAGGTGAGACCCAAACGCTGCCTAAGAGGTAACTAGTGGGATGCTTTCTGTCCTGTTGCCATGGAAACTCAATTGTAAGGTGCCTCGCTTGGTCAGCATTGTCGGTGTTATGTGGGAAATTTTTGGACGTTCTTTTACGTAATCGCCATAATCTATATGCAAAAAGTTGCAGAGCTCAAAATATGGTTGCATGCTGGCGGATTAATTTTGAGACCATTCCTCTCCCAAGAAAATATTTCATATCAACACACACCATTATCAATGCAGTCAATAAGAAGAAAAATTAAATGAAGCAAACCTCTATTTGATAGGATAATTGGAGAGGGGTGGGTGGCAGAAATGACACTTGTAGTTGGGTACAAGATTGTTTCCTATGGTTACAACAATACAGTGGACCCACGACATTCATGGCTTCGATATTGATAAATCGACATTCGATGCATTTTAACGCAAAATTTCGCCTCGACATTTGATGGAAAACCCGACATTTCGATCGATTCGTACGAGACGTGTCACGGTTGTGGCTCGAACTGCCCCGTGTGGTAAAATTTTTTTTTTTTATACTTTTGGGATGTCTTGCCAGATTAATTTGATTTTCCAATTATTTCTTATAGGGACAATTAATTCGACTTTTCGATATTTTCGACAATTCAATAGCTCTCGGAATGGTTTAGTTATCGAATTCGAGGGTCCACTGTACTAAATATTCTGTGTCCAAAGACTTCGTCCCTTATCCCAAAATCTACTGACCCAGCAGTACTACCGTTCCTGCAGGATGACTGTGAAACAGAAACCTGTAACTGTTTTGCATGATGGTAGGATTGATGGTTTTTTTATTCTGTCTCATAAACACGCTAGATAAAGGGATATCATTGCTACTTCCTACTTGCACTTTGGTCACACTTCACGACAAGCACATGAATTACTATATAATATATATACATAATGAGGGTTTTTTTTTTCTAAATAGCTCTTGTTTCTTCTTTATTTCTTCTATTGTCCATGGGGGAAAGTGGAAAAGAATCTTTCCTCCGTAAGCATTTGGTGTCGGGAATGAGGGACCTAAAATGCCGGGAGGCAATGGTAGTAAACCCTTTCTCTGTAGACATTACTAAAAAAGAGAAGTAGAAAAAACTTTATAAAACTGGGATGCTTGAATGTGCTGTGGATGTTAGTGTGGGTTGACAAGAAAACAGATGATTGCTGATGTTATGAATGAAAAAGAAGTTGGGATGTCTGGCCCTAAGCGAAAACAAACCTGAAGGGGGTAGGGGAGTTCAGTGGGGGGAAATTAAATGGGAATTATTCTGGAGTTCTGAGAGAGTTAGAGGCAAAGGAAGGGGGTAGCAGTAATGTTGAATGATCAGGTTATGGAGGAGAAATGAGAATATGATTGTGTAAATTCATGAATTATGTGGATTAAGAAAGGTTTGGTATGCGAGAAGTGGGTCTTAATAAGCGTGTATGCACCTGGTGAAGAGAGGAATGCAGAGGAGAGAGAGAGATTTTGGGAGATGTTAAGTGAATGTATAGGAGCCTTTGAACCAAGTGAGAGAGTAATTGTGGTAGGGGACCTGAATGCTAAAGTAGGAGAAACTTTTAGAGAGGGTGTGGTAGGTAAGTTTGGGGTGCCAGGTGTAAATGATAATGGGAGCCCTTTGATTGAACTTTGTATAGAAAGAGGTTTAGTTATAGGTAATACATATTTTAAGAAAAAGAGGATAAATAAGTATACAAGATAAGATGTAGGGCGAAATTACAGTAGTTTGTTGGATTATGTATTGGTATTACCTGGAGTTTACCTGGAGAGAGTTTCGGGGGTCAACGCCCCCGCGGCCCGGTCTGTGACCAGGCCTCCTGGTGGATCAGCGCCTGATCAACCAGGCTGTTGCTGCCGGCTGCACGCAAACCAACGTACGAGCCACAGCCCGGCTGATCAGGAACTGACTTTAGGTGCTTGTCCAGTGCCAGCTTGAAGACTGCCAGGGGTCTGTTGGTAATCCCCCTTATGTGTGCTGGGAGGCAGTTGAACAGTCTCGGGCCCCTGACACTTATTGTATGGTCTCTTAACATGCTAGTGACACCCTGCTTTTCATTGGGGGGATGGTGCATCGTCTGCCAGTCTTTTGCTTTCGTAGTGAGTGATTTTCGTGTACAAGTTCGGTACTAGTCCCTCTAGGATTTTCCAGGTGTATATAATCATGTATCTCTCCTCCTGCGTTCCAGGGAATACAGGTTTTAGAATCCTCAAGCGCTCCAGTAATTGAGGTGTTTTATCTCCGTTATGCGCGCCGTGAAAGTTCTCTGTACATTTTCTAGGTCGGCAATTTCACCTGCCTTGAAAGGTGCTGTTAGAGTGCAGCAATATTCCAGGCTAGATAGAACAAGTGACCTGAAGAGTGTCACATGGGCTGGCCTCCCTAGTTTGAAGGTTCTCATGATCCATCCTGTCATTTTTCTAGCAGATGCGATTGATACAATGTTTATGGTCCTTGAAGTGAGATCCTCCGACTTAATCACTCCCAGGTCTTTGACGTTGGTTTTCGCTATATTTTGTGCCAGAATTTGTTTGTACTCTGATGGAAGATTTAATATCCTCATGTTTACCATATCTGAGTAATTGAAATTTCTCATCGTTGAACTTCATATATGTTTTCTGCAAGCCCACTGAAAAGAATTTGGTTGATGTCTGCCTGGAGCCTTGCAGTGTCTGCAATGGAGAACTGTCTGCAGATTCGGGTGTCATCTGCAAAGGAATGGAAAAACCAACGGTGGCTGTGCTGACATCCTTGTCTATGTCGGGATATGAGGATGAGGAAACAAGATGGGAGCTAGTACTGTGCTTGGTGGAACAAGAGCTTTTCACAGTTTGCTGCCTCGGACTTTACTCTGTTGACGACTACTTCTGTGTTCTGTTTTAGAGAGGAAGAAATCATAGATCCATCGACCGAACTTTTCCTGTTATTCCTTTAGCGCGCATTTTGTGCGCTATACGCCATGGTCACACTTGTCGATGGCTTTTGCAAAGTCTGTATATATTACATCTGCCAATTCTTTTTGTCTTCTAGTGCATTTAGGGACCTTGTCGTATAGTGATCCAGTAGTGAGACAGACAGGAGCGACTGTTCTAAACCCATGTTTGCCCTGGGTTGTGTAACTGATGGGGTTTCTTGATGGGTGGTGATCGTGCTTCTTAGGACCCTTTCAAGATTTTTATGCTTTTTATGATATGGCGATGTTAGTGATTATTGTCTGGTAGATAAAAGACTGTTGAGTAGACTTCAGGATGTACATGTTTATAGAGGGGCCACAGATATATCAGATCACTTTCTAGTTGTAGCTACACTGAGAGTAAAAGGTAGATGGGATACAACGGAGAATAGAAGGCACCAGGGAAGAGAGAGAGTGAGGTTTTAATAAACTAAAGAGGAGGCAGTTAGGGTAAGATTTAAAACAGCTATTTAAGGGATAGTGGGCATAATGAGAGCATAGGCCAATGGGGTCGCAAGAGGTATGGGGTAGGTTTAAAATGTACAGTGGTTATGAGTGTTCAGCGAAGTTTGTGGTTAACAGGAAAGTGGGGTGGAGGGAGGGAAGAGGAGCGTTTGGTGGAATGATGATAGTAAAAAAGAGTAGTAAGCGAGAAAAAGTTAGAATATGAGAGTTTTTACAAAGTAGAAGTGATGCAATGCAAGGAGGGAAAGAGTATATGGAAGAGAAAAAGAGAGAGGTTAAGAGAGAGTAGGGTGAAGCAATGTTAAAAAAGAGAGCAAAGAGAGATGTGGGTGAGATGTTCTCAACAATTTTGTTGAAAATAAGAAAAAGTTTTGGAGTGAGATTAATAAGTAAGGAGCCTAGAGAAACCAAATGGATTTGTCAGTTAAAATTGGAGGAGAGGAGTTTTTAAATGGAGAGTTAGAGGTATATTGGGATAGATGGAGGGAATATTTTGAGGAATTGTTTAAATGTTGATGAAGATAGGGAAGCTGTGATTTCGTGTATAGGCAAGAAGGAAATAACATCTTGCAGGAGTGAGGAAGAGCAGTTTTGAGAGGGAGGAAGTTTCGTGAAGCAAGTAGGTAAATGAAAGGGGGTAGGGCAGCCGGGATTGATGGGATAAAGATAGAAATGTTACAATGCAGGTGGGGATATTAGTTTTGGAGGGGTTGGTGCAATTATTTAATAAATGTATGGAGGAGGTAGGTACCTAGGGATTGGCACGATGAGCATGCTTAGTTCCTTTGTATAAAGGCAAAGGGGATCAAAAGAGAGTGCAAAATTATAGGGGGATAAGTCTGTTGAGTATACCTGGTAAAGTGTATGGTAGAGCTTATTATTGAAAGGAATTAAAGAGTAAGGAAGGAGAATAGGAATAGCAGATGAAACAAGGAGGCTTTAGGAAAGGCTAGGGGGTGTGTGGACCAGGTGTTTACAGTGAAACATATAAAGTGGAACAGTATTTAGATAAGGCTAAAGAGGCCTTTGTGGCATTTATGCGATTGAAAAGGAGTATGACTGGTGTGGATAGGGGGGCATGTGGCAGAGTTGCAGGTGTATGGGGTAGGAGGTAGGTTACTGAAAGCAGTGAAGAGTTTTACGAGGTTAGTTTGGGTGGCTCAAGTTTAGAGTATGTAGGAAAGAGGGAAAATTATTCCCAGTAAAGTAGGCCTTAGACAAGGATGTGTTGATGTCACCTGTGGTTGTTTAATATATTTATGATGGGGTGTAAGAGAAGTAAATGGAGGGTCTTGGCAAGAGGCGTGGAGTTGGAGTTAAAAGATAAAGAATCACACCAAAGTGGGAGTTGTCCAGTTGCTCTTTGCTGATGGACACTGTGCTCTTTGGGAAGATTCTGAAGAGAAGTTGCAGAGATTGGTGGATGGAAATTTGGTAGGGTGTGCAAAGAAGCAAAAAATTAAAAGGTGATACAGGAAAGAGTAAGGTTATGAGGATAACAGAAAGATTAGGTGATGAGAAGATATGGACTATCAGATTGGAGGGGAGAGAGTATGGAGGAGGTGAATGTTTCAGATATTTGGGAGTGGACGTGTCAGTGGATGGGTCTATGAAAATGAAGTGAGATCATAGAATTTGATGTGGGAAAAGGGTGAAAGTGGTGCACTTAGGAGTCTGGGGAGACAAGAAACTTTGTCCTTGGAGGCCCAAAGAGGGGAAATGTATGAGGTATAGTCTTTACCAATGCTCTTATATGGGTGTGAAGCATAGGGTGATGAATGTTGCAGGAGGAGAAGGCTGGAGGCAGTGGAAGATGTCCATGTCTGAGGGCAATGTTGTGTGTGGAATATAAGGAGGACTTCGTAGTTTTGAAGTTAGGGACGAGGTGCGGGAATTACCAAAAACTGTTGTCCAAGAGGGCTGAAGGAAAGGGTTGTGGAGGTGGTTCGGGAACATGGTAGAGAGAATGGAGCGACAGAAGAAAGACTTCAAGAGTGTATCAGTCTGTAGTGGAAGGAAGGCGGGGGTTAGGGGTCGGCTAGGAAAGGTTGGAGGGAGGAGTAAAGGAGGTTTTGTGTGTTGAGGGGCTTGGAACTTCCAGCAGCATGCTCTGAGCGTGTTTGATTAGAAGTGAATGGAGGACAATGGTTTTAATACTTGGACGTGCTGGTTGGAGTGTGTGCAAAGTAACATTTATGAAGGGATTCAGGGGGGGGGAAATGGCAGGCGGACTTGAGTCCTGGGAGTGGGTAGTACAAGTTGCCTGCATCTGAAGGAGGGGTGTTAATGTTGCAGTTTTAAAAACTGTAGTGTAAAGCCCCCTTCTGGCAAGGGGACAGTGATGGAGTGAATGATGGTTGATAAAGTTTTTCTTTTTCGGGCCATCCTGCCTTGGTGGGAATCGGCCAGTGTGATAATAAAAAAAATAATAATTTCTGAAGTCCTTTAAATGAAGGGTTTACTTAAGTACACTTGCTATTACAGTACTGCGTCACTGTTTGCTACACTTGAACAGATCACATCCTGTACTTGGTTACTATTTTACAAAATCAATCAATAGCCTTATGAGTTTTTGTGCTATTGCATATTTGAAAATCTTTGTTTGGTTAGACATTCATAATTTTCACATTTTCTTTATTGACACAAGATGCAAATTTCATAACTCTTGGTTCTTTTCTTTATCAAATCTTTCTCTCTTCACTCCATGTTGCCAATTACAATAAGTAGAATCTCAAGAATAATGACATGAAATTCAAGATAAGTTACTTTTCAAACAGATAATGCCTTGGATTTGGAGCAAAATGTTTACTATAAATAAACATTATTCTATAGCTGTTCCAGTAGCATGATAGACATATTTAAAATAGACTTGACTGCCTGACTATTCAGGTGCTGCACTTACTGATGAGTAAAAGAACATGGCCACCACCTGACAGTACCAAGTCCCAGGCACTGTGAATGACATGACTTGGCAAAACAATTTTGACTGACTGTCCACTTACTGAGCTACAATACTAAAAACAAGGACTTAACCTTACTGTAACTGATTTTAGCACTGTGCCCTATGACGACTTAACTGTATTCACCTACTGGATAGTCGCCTTCTGGATGCTTCAATGTACAGTGGACCCCCGGTTAACGATATTTTTTCACTCCAGAAGTATGTTCAGGTGCCAGTACTGACCGAATTTGTTCCCATAGAAATATTGTGTATGAAAGTAGATTAGTCCATTTCAGACCCCCAAACATACACGTACAAACGCACTTACATAAAAACA
>NW_026467240.1:0-13544 GCF_026875155.1 Cherax quadricarinatus
AGCGGTAGAGACTTGGACCTGCCTCGCATGGGCCAGTAGGCCTGCTGCAGTGTTCTTTCTTTCTTATTTTCTTCTTATGTTCTAAAAACACGCCCTAAAAAACACTAAAATTCTAAGTGCCTTTTTGCCCCTTCACTATGACGGCGCATGTGTGTGTGTGTATGTGTGTGTATGTGTGTGTGTACTCACCTAGTTCTCACCTAGTTGAGGTTGCAGGGGTCGAGTCCAAGCTCCTGGCCCCGCCTCTTCACTGGTCGCTACTAGGTCACTCTCCCTGAACCGTGAGCTTTATCATACCTCTGCTTAAAGCTATGTATGGATCCTGCCTCCACTACGTCGCTTCCCAAACTATTCCACTTCTTGACAACTCTGTGGCTGAAGAAATTCTTCCTAACATCCGTGTGATTCATCTGTGTCTTTAACTTCCAACTGTGTCCCTTTGTTGCTGTGTCCCATCTCTGGGACATCTGTGTCTTTGTCCACCTTGTCAATTCCTCTCAGTATTTTGTATGTCGTTATCATGTCCCTCCTATCTCTCCTGTCCTCCAGTGTCGTCAGGTTGACAGCCCTTAACCTCACTTCGTAGGGCATATCCCTTAGCTCTGGGACTAGTCTTGTTGCAAACCTTTGCAATTTCTCTAGTTTGTTTACGTGCTTGGCTAGGTGTGGGTTCCAAACTGGTGCCGCATACTCCAATATGGGCCTAACGTACATGGTGTACAGTGTCCTGAACGATTCCTTATTAAGATGTCGGAATGCTGTTCTGAGGTTTGCTAGGCGCCCATATGCTGCAGCAGTTATTTGGTTGATGTGCGCCTCAGGAGATGTGCCTGGTGTTATACTCACCCCAAGATCTTTTTTCCTTAGTGAGGTTTGTAGTCTCTGGCCCAATAGACTGTCCTCCGTCTGCGGTCATCTTTGCCCTTCCCCAATCTTCATGACTTTGCACTTGGTGGGGTTGCACTCCAGGAACCAATTGCTGGACCAGGTCTGCAGCCTGTCCTGATCCCTTTGTAGTTCTGCCTGGTCTTCGACTGAATGAATTTTTCTCATCAACTTCACGTGTGTGTGTGTGTGTGTGTGTGTGTGTGTGTGTGTGCGTGTGTGTGTGTGTGTGTGTGTGTAATTACCTAATTGTACTCACCTAATTGTGGTTGCAGGGGTCGAGACTCAGCTCCTGGCCCTACCGCTTCACTGATCGCTACTAGGTCCTCTCTCTCTCTCTCTGCTTCCTGAGCTTTGTCATACCTCTTCTTAAAACTATGTATGGTTCCTGCCTCCTGTACTCACCTATTTGTACTCACCTATTTGTGGTTGCAGGGGTCGAGTCATAGCTCCTGGCCCCGCCTCTTCGCTAATTGCTACTAGGTCCTCCCTCTCCCTGCCCCATGATCTTTATCATACCTCGCCTTGAAACTATGTATGGTTCCCGCCTCCACTACGTTACTTTCTAGGCTATTCCACGGCCTGACTACTCTATGACTGAAGAAATACTTCCTAACATCCCTTTGATTCATCTGAGTCTTCAACTTCTAATTCTGACCTCTTGTGTCTGTGTCCCTTCTTTGGAACATCCGTCTTTGTCCACATTGTCTATTCCGTGCAGTATTTTATATGTCGTTATCATGTCTCCCCTGACCCCTCCTGTCCTCCAGTGTCGTCAGGCCGATTTCCCTCAACCTTTCTTCGTAGGACAATCCCCGCAGCTCTGGGACTAGTCTTGTTGCAAACCTTTGCACTTTCTCTAGTTTCTTGACGTGCTTGACTAGGTGTGGATTCCAAACTGGTGCTGCATACTCCAGTATAGGTCTGACGTAAATGGTATACAGTCTTGAACGAATCCTTACTGAGGTATCGGAACGCTATCCGTAGGTTTGCCAGGCGCCCGTATGCTGCAGCAGTTATCAGATTGATGTGCACCTCAGGAGATATGCTCGGTGTTATACTCACCCCCAGATCTTTTTCCTTGAGTGAGGGTTGCAGTCTTTGGCCATCTAAACTATATTGTGTCTGCGGTCTTCTTTGCCCTTTCCCAATCTTCAAGACTTTGCATTTGGCAGGGTTAAACTCAAGGAGCCAGTTGCTGGACCAGGCTTGTAGCCTGTCCAGGTCTCCTTGTAGTCCTGCCTGATCCTCATCCGATTTGATTCTTCTCATTAACTTCACATCATCTGCAAACAAGGACACTTCTGAATCTATCCCTTCCGTTATGTCGTTCACATATATCAAGAACAGCACAGGTCCTAGGAATGACCCCTGTGGGACCCCGCTTGTCACAGGCGCCCACTCTGACACCTCGTCACGTACCATGACTCGTTGGTGCCTCCCTGCCAGGTATTCTCTGATCCATTGCAGTGCCTTTTACTGTTATGTGTGCCTGATCCTCTAGCTTTTGCAGTAACCTCTTGTGAGGAACTGTGTCGAAGGCCTTCTCACAGTCCAAAAGAATGCAGTCCTGTGTGTGTGTGTGTGTGTGTGTGTGTGTGTGTGTGTGTGTGTGTGTGTGTGTGTGTGTGTGTGTGTGTGTGTGTGTGTGTGTGTGTGTGTGTGTGCGTGTGTGTGTGTAACTCAACAATTAATATTTGGTGTGGACGTGTGTATTGCTCATTATTCTTAATTTGTTCGTGATTGTAGCCATGTATAAACATAAGTAACTAAATTTACTTAGTTACGTGATTTATTACCTTTTTTAACTTGTGAGTTCTTTACCTTTGTACCTAGTTCAGATATCAAAACTATGGGAGCCCAGTCCCTGGACCCATTATGTACCTCTGTAATTTGTAAATACCTTTGTAACTTTTCATAAGTGTGACCAGATCTACCTGGAGTTCATTACCTTTATTACTTGCTCAGCTATCAAAACTTTGGGGCCCAGTCCCTGGATCCATTATGCACCTCTGTAATCTTTTGACTACCACCCATAGGATGGGTATGGGGTACATAATAAACATATTAAACTAACTAACTTAAGCTAATATTTGAGAGAGGCTACTGGACACTTTGTCAGTCGACATTTTGCCAAAGGACATTTGACTGAATAAATATTTGACCGAACGGACATCTTTCCGAAGAAATAAACATAACCTAACCTATCATAACTTAACAAACAAACTTGAAAAGGCTATATGTTCATTCCACCAAATGTCCGATCTGTTGATTATCCTTTTTGTTTATTGTACGTTCGGGGAAATGTTCGTTCTACCAATTGTCCTTTGGCCATATGTCTGTCAGCCAAATGTCCATAGGTCATCTGTCCGGCCACATTCAAGGATGCCGACGCTGCCTTTATTCTGTTTAATAGTGTTTGAAATGATGATTAAGGATGATTCAAGTCATTTTGTACAAATGTTGTTCATCTCACATTGTTACCTATATATATCCACTGTACCAATGTTTTGTTATGGGAGTCCCGAAACAAGGAGAACCAAGATGATGGATATGGTACTGTAAAACCTCATGCATTAACATGTTAGGGACACAACCAGAGAGAGAGGTGAGGATGTACCAGCTCTCGTTGTATTTTATAACCAAGCTCTCGTTATATTTTATAACCAGCTCTCGTTATATTTTATAACCAGCTCTCGTTATATTTTATAACCAGCTCTCGTTATATTTTATAACCAGCTCTCGCTATACTTTATAACCAGCTCTCGTTATGTTTTATAACCAGCTCTCGCTATATTTTATAACCAGCTCTCGCTATATTTTATAACAAGCTCTCGTTATATTTTATAACAAGCTCTCGCTATATTTTATAACCAGCTCTCGTTATATTTTATAACCAACTCTGGGGTTTATTTTTATCAAGATTCGGTGATAACTTTATAACCAGCCCCCTTTATATTTAAATAACCCATGCTCACGTTATATTTTCATAACATAGCAACAGGTTGATATTAAACACGTCCGTTCTACTTTAAAACCCAGCCCTCGCTTAAATTTAACACCCAGGCCTCTCGTTATATTTTATAACAACTCTCGTTATATTTATAACCAGCTCTCGTATATTTTATAACCAACTCTCGTTATATTTTAAAACCCAAGCTCTCGTTATATTTTATAACCAACTCTCGTTATATTTATAACCACTCTCGTTATATTTTATAACCAAGCTCTCGTTATATTTTATAACCAACTCTCGTTATATTTTATAACCAGCTCTCGTTATATTTTATAACAAGCTCTCGTTATATTTTATAACCAGCTCTCGCTATATTTTATAACCAGCTCTCGTTATATTTTATAACCAGCTCTCGTTATATTTTATAACCAACTCTCGTTATATTTTATAACCAACTCTCGTTATATTTTATAACCAGCTCTCGCTATATTTTATAACCAGCTCTCGTTATATTTTATAACCAGCTCTCTTTTATATTTTATAACCTGCTCTCGTTATATTTTATAACCAACTCTCGTTATATTTTATAACCAGCTCTCGCTATATTTTATAACCAGCTCTCGTTATATTTTATAACCAGCTCTCGTTATATTTTATAACCAACTCTCGTTATATTTTATAACCCAAAGCTCTCGTTAATTTATAACAGCTCTCTTTTTTATAACCAGCTCTCGTTATATTTTTATAACCAACTCTCGTTATATTTTATAACCAACTCTCGTTATATTTTATAACCAGCTCTCGTTATATTTTATAACAACTCTCGTTATATTTTATAACCAACTCTCGTTATATTTTATAACAAGCTCTCGTTATATTTTATTGTGACAAGATTACGTTCTCCTGGAGAGCGTAATGTTGTCACAATAAAATATCATATAATTTGTAAGTGTTTTTAGCATATATTGTCAGTAACTCTACCAACATTATTATACGATTCCACTGTAAATTAAAGATGAGAGAAGTGAATGATACTCAGTTGTGGTTGAAGGGGACGAGTCATAGCTCCTGGCTCTGCCACTTCACTGGTCGCTACTAGGTCACTACCTCTCTGCTTTGTGAGCTTCATCATACCTCTTCTTAAAGCTATGTATGGATCCTGCCTCCACCACCTCCATTTCCAGACTATTCCACTTCCTGACAATCTGTGACTGAAGAAATACTTCCTAACAACCCTGTGACTCATCTGAGTCTTTAATTTCCAATAGTGACCCCTTGTTTCTGTGTTCCATCTCTGGAAACCCTGTCCCTGTCCACTTTGTCGATTCCCTCAATATTTTATGTTATTATCCCCTGTCCTCCCCTGTCTTCCCTTGTCCTCCCCTGACCTCCCCTGTCCTCCCTCTTCCTCCCCTGTCCTCCCTGTCCTCCCCTGTCCTTCCCTGTCCTCCCCTGTCCTCCCCTGTCCTCCCCTGTCCTCCCCTGTCCTCCCCTGTCCTCCCCTGTCCTCCGGTGTCGTCAGGTCGATTTCCCTTAACCTAACCTCGTAGGACAAGCCCCTTAACTCTGGAACTAGTCTCGTTGCAAACCTTTGAAGTTTGTCTAATTTCATGATGTGCTTGGCCAGGAGTGGGTTCCAAACTAGTGCTGCATGCTGCAATATGGGCCTGATGCACACGGTGTACAGAGTCCTTACTGAGACATCAGAATGTTATTCTTAGGTTTGCTAATCACCCGTATGCCGCAGCAGTTATTTGGTTGATGTGCGCCTCAGGAGATGTGGTCGGTGTTATACTTAACCCAAGATCCTTTTCACTGAGTGAGGTTTGTAGTCTTTGACCCCATAGACTGTATTCTGTCTGCAGTCTTCTTTGCCCTTCCTGATCTTCATGGCTGTGCACTTGGCAGGGTCAAACTCCAGGAGTCATTTGCTGGAGCCTGTCCAGATCCCTTTGTAGTTATGCCTGGTCCTCCTCCGATTGAATTCTAATTATTAACTTGACATCGACTGCAAACAGAGACGCTTCTGAGTCCGTTCCTTCCGTCATGTCATTCACATATACCAGAAATAGCACTGGTCCTAGGATTTACCTCTGTGGAACCCCGCTCGTCACAGGCACCCACTCCAACACCTCGTCATGCACCATGACTCGCTCCTGCCTTCCTGTCCTGTATTCTCTGATCCATTGCAGTGAAATCACTGTTATACCTGCCTGATCTTCCATTTTGCACTAATCTCTTGTATGGAACTGTGTCAAAAGCCTTCTTTCAGTCAATGAAAATGCAGTCACCTACCCCCTTCTCTCTCTTGTCTTACTACTGTCACCTTGTCATAGAGCTCCATTAGCTTTGTGACACAGGATTTCCTATTCTTGAATCCATGCTGGTTGTCACTGATCAGTTCCTTCCCTTCTAGGTGCTTCACCACTCTTCTCCTGATAATCTTCTCCGTGGCTTTGCATACTATGTATGTCAGAGATGTTGGTCTGTAGTATAGTGCTGCATCTCTGTCTCCTTTTTTTATCTAGGACTTCATTTGCTGTCTTCCCACCTCAGGGAGCTGACTTGTTTCGATAGATGTGTTGAAGGTTGTTGTTAGTAGTACACAGAGTACCTCTGCTCCCTCCCTCAGGACCCATGGAAAGATACTATTTGGCTCCATTACCTTAGAGGTATCTTGTTTCCTTAGCAGCCTTTTCACTTCTTCCTCAGTTGCATGTATTGTGTCTAGCACTTGGTGGTGTACCCACCCCGCCATGTTTCAGGACCCTCTCTGTCTCCACTGAGAATACTTCTTTAAATTTCATTTTGAGCTCCTCATATACTTCTCAGTCATTTCTTGTGATCTTACCACCTTCTTTCCTCAGCCTGATTACCTGATACTTGACTGTTGTTTTCCTTCAACTGTGACTGTACAACAGCTTGGGGTCAGACTTGGTTTTCGCTGCTATGTCATTTTTGTATTGCGGATGAGCCTCCCTCCTTACCTGTGCATATTCGCTTGTAGCTCATCGACTACTCTCCTTATTCTCCTGAGTCCTTTGCCTCCTATATTCTTCCATTCTCTAGTCCATTTAGTTTTGTCCTCTCTAAACCTGTGGGTGAACAAAAGGCTCGTTCTGCCTTTTCATTACTTCTTTTGCCCTTGGGTACAAACTTCTCCTCTGCTGCCTTGCATATTGTTGTCACACACTGCATCATTTTATTGACTGATTTCCCTATCAGTTCTCTGTTATACTGAACCTCGTGCATGAAGTTCCTGAAGCCTGTGTAGTCCCCTCTCTAGTAGTTTAGGTTTCCCGCTCTGCTCTTCCTCCACATGACACATGTCAGCTGGGTTCTCTTGGGTAGAGACGAGGAGAAAAAGATGATCTCTCTGCATTCTCTTATTTCTGTTACTCTGTTCTCTACATAGACTAACATACTCTTATTTCGTAACCACTGGAGAACAGATTCATTATCACTCCAGATCACGTTTTTTTTCAATAGTGAGATGATCAAGCACTTTGTTAAGATAGACAGCTAATTTTGTGTGAACATAGAGTGCTGTCAATTCCAATTGTGGTATTGTTCTGACCTTCAAGGGAGCTACCCTGATGTTACGACTTTGATGTCGTAACTTAAATAAAATGTTCCTGGCTCCTAAAGGCTGCTCACATTGCTGTCTAGGGGTTATAAAATTACTTTGAAAAACACAGCAAACCTTGGGCCAGCATGTACTCATTAATTAAACAATACTAATTATTATTAGGATGGACAAAACTCACCTATATAAAAATATATCTATATTAACAGTAACTTACATACAACTTACAACTACTACAAAATAACACCACACTACAGTTCACATCAGCTCACTAGCACACTGCTACTGATGAGTTAAAATAAATGAACATTTATGAACAGGGAGGCTCCATGACACCTCACTTGCAGGCTACTTAGCCTACAGTGAAAACGTTAAATACTCTCCAAAACACAGGCCCCTGCATATTAGAGCTTTACAAATAAACCTTGAAAGCACTTAAACACATATACCTTTAGTATTCGCTAAAAAAAATTGCCAGAATTACCTACTCAAACTAACACCAACCCATGACTAATTCACCCAGCCGTGTTCCTACCCATACTGAACTAAAAACACCTCTCATCTGCTCCTGTCCTGGCCACTGCCTGACTGACAGGAACAAAACGCATTCACTTTCAGGGAATAATACACTTCTGCTTTCAGTATACACCCTGAACTATGTTTTATAAACATTTTTTTCTGTATGTTACTGCGTAACACCTGACCTTTAAAGTAATTAGTGTACTTCCTTCAGCATTACTCATGTAAGCTACAGCATCATAACCTCTGGTTGACGCATTACAGAACACGTGTACTTGTTTCCCTCTTAGCCCATTTGTCTAGGAAATTTCATTCGATGAAATTCTTTGAACTTCGTGGATATTTCATCCAATTCTTGACTCATTTCTAGAGGCAAGTTCTCATCCAAACCTGTTTTGAGCTTCCATGCATCTTGCAAAAGAATTTAACCTTTTATGGTAATTAGTGAGAGGAGTCCTAGAGGATCAAAACATTGTGATACTTCTGACACTAAACTGCGTTTGGTGAGTGTACTGCAATTTTTATTGTTTATTCTTTTGAGACTCAAAGTGTCTTCCTGTGTGTTCCAATTTAGTCCCAGCATGAGTAGTGGGGTTTTCTTCTGCATGGCTCACTTCTGTATGGCTCAGAAGTAACACCTAGGTGTTACTTCCGGTTTCCTACTTCCGGTCTAGGGCTTCCACTTTATGCCTCATCAAAGGATGCTCGTCTCTCTGACCTGTGTTGACACAGGTGTGTTGTAAGGAGATTTTATCAGATATGTAATGGGTACGTGATTTTCTACCTTGGGTGTGAACACCATTTCATGGCGTCTGTCTGACCTGTGTTGACACAGGTGTTCAGTAAGGAGATTATCGCCGGAGGGGGTTGTACAAAAATCATGACGCAATACTTTGGGGTGAGCCATATAAGGTCAAGGAGTCCCTCAGAGTGAGGATTGTGTTTCTATCTGGAAATCGAGTAAATATTTCTACAATTGACTGTGTTTACCAACAAGAAAATAATGTTCGATTTTAAGATAAAGTCTCCAAAACTAATTTGAAAATATCCAAAATGGAGTTCAAAATAATGTATTTTGGAAGTGTTCCAATATATTTTTAAATGTGTTCCAATGTAATTTGGAAGTGTTTTGGAAATGTTCTAAAGTTATCCCAAACATTTTGTTCATATTACCGAAATCGAGGGAATGTGGCTAAAATGTGATTTATATCATATCTTAGTTGGATGTGTTCGTGATATATTTATAAAAAATAAGTGTTTTCTAAAAATTTGTGACATGTTGTGAATATTACTGAGTCAAAATGAAAATGTGGTGACTTTTTTCTGATGAAATAGTTAAAACGAGAAAAATTGTGGGTTATGAGTATAATATTAAACTCTGGATTTGAGGAGATGGTATGGAATGGATTTTATTAGAAATTTAGTGAGTGTAAGGAGGAATGTACATTACATTTAGGAAAAATTTGTGGGGATTTCTATAAAATGGGTATTAGCTGGTAGTGTTGATCTTAGTTTCTGGTGATTTTTAGTGGTGTTTGAGCAGTATTCAATGGTGTTTTGGTAGTATTCAATGGTCTTTTGGTAGTATTCAGTGGTGTTTTGGGGGTATTCAAAGGAGTTTGATGACGTTTTTAAATGTGTTCAAATGATGTTTTTGGAGTATTCAACGGTAATTGATGGGTTTTTTTGATGTTGTTCAAATCAAAATGTGGTGTGTATGAGTTAGTTTTTCTGATAATGTTGTAAACTTCGGAGAATGTGGGAGGAGTTTGGTGGATGAGTTGTAATTTAATGAAATGTGTAAGTGTAGATGAGAATGTAAATTGCTGGGTGAGTTAGAGAAGACAAAATGTTATGTGATCTTAGTAAAAGTATAGATAGTTTTAGTGATCTTGACATAAGCAATCTTAGTTTTTAGTGATCTTAGTTATGATGTTTTCAGAGAATGTGTACAAAACGTGTGATCTTAGTGGTGGGATTATAGAATTTGGTAAATGTTTTGACTGTGGTGATCTTAGATTCTGGAGATATAACAGGTTGAAACAAATAACTTCCTCTCATTAAGTTAAATGAAGTAAAAGTGTGGGGTTGTTCTGGGAGAATTCAAAGGAGATTGATGATGTTTTTGAATGTGTTCAAATGATGTTTTTGGAGTAATCAAAGGTAATTGATGGTGTTTTTGGTGTTCAAAGTAAAGTGTGGTGTGTGTGGGTGTGTTTGTGTTAGTTTTGGTAAAATGTCTCATGTCATAAGTGTTTGAGTAGTTTTTGTGATAATGTTGTAAAGTCTGGAGACTGAGGGAGTAGTATGATGGATGAGTTGTAATTTAATGAAATATGTAAGTGTAGATAAATTAGAGATGTCAAAACTTTTTTGGGAGTATTCAAAATTATATTTTGGAAGTGTTTCAGTGTTGTTTGGAAATGTTCAAAAGTGTTTTTGTGAGTATTCAATGATTTATGAGAGTGTTCGAAGTAATCTGGGGGTTGTTCTGCAGTGAGATGATAAAGGTTGTCGATGAGAGAATATTTCTTAAGAGATATTGAGAAAAGTGTGTGTGTGTGTGTGTGTGTGTGTGTGGTGTACTCACCTAGTTGAGTTTGCGGGGGTCGAGTCCGAGCTCCTGGCCCCGCCTCTTCACTGATCGCTACTAGGTCACTCTCCCTGAGCCGTGAGCTTTATCATACCCTTTTGCTTAAAGCTATGTATGGATCCTGCCTCCACTACATCGCTTCCCAAACTATTCCACTACTGACTACTCTTGGGTGAAGAAATACTTCCTAACATCCCTGTGATTCATCTGTGTCTTCAGCTTCCAACTGTGTCCCCTTGTTACTGTGTCCAATCCTGGAACATCCTGTCTTTGTCCACCTTGTCAATTTCCCCTCAGTATTTTGTATGTCGTTATCATGTCCCCCCTATCTCTCCTTTCCCCATGTCGTCAGGTTATTTCCCTTTCCTCTCCTCGTAGGACATACCTCTTAGCTCTGGGACTAGTCTTGTTGCAAACCTTTGCAATTTCTCTAGTTTTCTTCACGTGCTTGGCTAGGTGTGTGTTCCAAACTGGTGCCGCATACTCCAATATGGGCCTAACATACACGGTGTACAGGGTCCTGAATGATTCCTTATTAAGAGTCGGAATGCTGTTCTGAGGTTTGCTAGCGCCCATATGCTGCAGCAGTTATTTGGTTGATGTGCGCTTCAGGAGATGTGCCTGGTGTTATACTCACCCCAAGATCTTTTTCCTTGAGTGAGGTTTGTAGTCTCTGACCCCCTAGACTGTACTCCGTCTGCGGCCTTCTTTGCCCTTCCCCAATCTTCATGACTTTGCACTTGGTGGGATTGAACTCCAGGAGCCAATTACTGGACCAGGTCTGCAGCCTGTCCAGATCCCTTTGTAGTTCTGCCTGGTCTTCGATCGAGTGAATTCTTCTCATCAACTTCACGTCATCTGCAAACAGGACACCTCAGAGTCTATTCCTTCCGCCATGTCGTTCACAAATACCAGAAACAGCACTGGTCCAAGGACTGACCCCTGCGGGACCCCCGCTGGTCACAGGTGCCCACTCTGACACACCATCGCCACGTACCATGACTCGCTGCTGTCTTCCTGACAAGTATTCCCTGATCCATTGTAGTGCCTTCCCTGTTATCCCTGCTTGTCCTCCAGTTCTTGCACCAATCTCTTGTGTGGAAACTGTGTCAAACGCCTTCTTGCAGTCCAAGAAAATGCAATCCACCCACCCCTCTCTCTCTTGTCTTACTGCTGTCACCAGTCATAGAACTCCAGTAGGTTTGTGACACAGGATTTCCCTCCCTGAAACCATGTTGGCTGCTGTTGATGAGATCATTCCTTTCTAGGTGTTCCACCACTCTTTCCTGATAATCTTCTCCATGATTTTGCATACTATACATGTCAGTGACACTGGTCTGTAGTTTAATGCTTCATGTCTGTCTCCTTTTTTTAAAGATTGGGACTACATTTGCTGTCCTTCCATGCCTCAGGCAATCTCCCTGTTTCGATAGATGTATTGAATATTGTTGTTAGGGGTACACATAGCGCCTCTGCTCCTCTCTCAATACCCATGGGGAGATGTTATCTGGCCCCATTGCCTTTGAGGTATCTAGCTCACTCGGAAGCGTCTTCACTTCTTCCTCGTTGTGTGCACTGTGTCCAGCACTTGGTGGTGTGCCCCACCTCTCCGTCTTTCTGGAGTCCCTTCTGTCTCCTCTGTGAACACTTCTTTGAATCTCTTGTTGAGTTCTTCACATACTTCACGGTCATTTCTTGTTGTCTCTCCTCCTTCCTTCCTTAGCCTGATTACCTGGTCTTGACTGTTGTTTTCCTCCTGATGTGGCTGTACAACAGTTTCGGGTCAGATTTGGCTTTCGCTGCTATGTCATTTTCATATTGTTCTTTGGCCTCCCTTCTTATCTGTGCATATTCGTTTCTGACCTACGACGTTCTCCTTATTCTCCTGGGTCCTTTGCCTTCTATATTTCTTCCATTCCCTAGCACACTTGGTTTTTGCCTCCCTGCACCTTTGGTTAAACCATGGCTCATCCTGGCTTTTTCATTAATCCTGTTACCCTTGGGTACAAACCTCTCCTCAGCCTCCTTGCATTTTGTTGCTACATATTCCATCATCTCATTAACTGGCTTCCCTGCCAGTTCTCTGTCCCACTGAACCCCGTTCAGGTAGTTCCTCATTCCTGTGTAGTCCCCTTTCTTGTAGTTTGGCTTCATTCGTCCTGGCCTTTCTGCTTCTCCCTCCACTTGTAGCTCTACTGTGTATTCGAAGCTAAAAACCACATGGTCACTGGCCCCAAGGGGTCTTTCATATGTGATGTCCTCGATATCTGCACTACTCAAGGTGAATACTAAGTCCAGCCTTGCTGGTTCATCCTCTCCTCTCTCTCTGTAGTGTCCCTTACGTGTTGGCACATGAAGTTTTCCAGTACCACCTCCATATCTTAGCCCTCCATGTATCTTGGCCCCCATGTGGGTCCAAGTTCTCCCAATCGATCTCCTTGTGGTAAAGTCACCCATAGATCAGGAGCTTTGCCCTGCATGCATGAGCTCTTCTGGCCACTCTAGCCAGTGTGTCAACCATCGCTCTATTGCTCTCGTCGTACTCTTGCCTTGGCCTCCTGCTGTTCTGTGGTGGTTATACATCACTGCTATTACCACCTTGGGACCTCCAGAGTGAAGTGTTCCCACTATGTAATCACTTTCTTCTCCGCTGTCTCCTCTCTCCAGCTCATCAAAATTCCAGCGATTTTTGATCAGCAACGCCACTCCCTCCACCCCCCCTGTTCCTTCTGTCTTTCCTCAGATTTGGTATCCCGTTGGAAAGATGGCATCTGTTATCATACCTGTAAGCTTGGTTTCTGTGAGAGCTATGATGTCCGGTGATGCTTCTTTGACTCTTTCATGCCACTCCTCCCATTATTTGTTATTCCATCAGCGTTTGTGTACCATACCTTCAGTTTCCTTTCCAACACTGTGGTTTGGGGGGCCTGTGAGGTGGGAACCTGGTGGCATACTGTGGGATTTTTTATAGCTGGTTTTGGGTGGAGGCCTGTGGGTAGGATTTA
>NW_026467241.1:0-13019 GCF_026875155.1 Cherax quadricarinatus
AAAAAATGTGGGATAGCTGGGGGCTTGACCCTGTCTAAGGAAAAGGGAAAAAGTTACACACACTCAACCCAAACCGCCCCCCGGGGCATCCCAGTAAAAACAGAAAGCGCAAAACCCCTATGGTTACTTAAAGGGTTGGTTAAAGGGGGTTAGCAAAAATCCCAATTAGGAAAAATAATCTATTTAATCACCAAACAAACATAACTAAAAACCTTAATTCTAAACGCCCAAAAAGGGGGGTACAACAGCTGGTGGATTCACCACCATAACACTGGGGCTCTCACGTCACCTCATTAAACCTACAATCCCATTTCTTACTTCATCACTCCTCCCACAGCCACCCTGCCCATGTCGAGCCTGGGTGAACAACAGGTAACCTAGAAACCCAGGCTTGATTTTGGATAAAAAAAATATGTACAACTAAAAACTTAACTTAAATACACAGCATCTCCGACCCCACCTCTACACCCCAATGCCCCCACGTCACGTGATTTTCCCTCCCCACCTTACTCTGCTACCCAAACACCCTTTGGGAAAATAAATCATTAACACAATTTTTTTAAAATTTACATTAAGTACTTTACAGTCCCCCCCCAAATACACATATAAATTTTAAAAAAATTATTCCTTACAACTACAATATTCATATTTTTATGGCACCTTCTCCACTAATTACTTTAAACGAGTCATGCAAAACCCTGCATAACAGATGCAATCAACAAATTTTGCCTAAAATAAGGAAAAAAGTGGAATGAAGCAAATTTTATGAAAATGGATTTGACATTTAAGAAGGAAAAAAGTTTTTAATTTGGGGAGCTGAAAGCACGGGAAAATGGAGGGAACATATTGAGGAAATTGTTAAATGTTTATAAGATAGGGAAGCTGTGAATTCTGCGGCTGGGGAGGGAGGGATAAAATCATGAGGAAAAAGCTATGGGATGTGGAAAAAAAGTGCGTGAGGGGGAGTAGAATGAAAGGGGGTAAAGCAACGGGGGTTGTGGGGTAAAACAGAAATGTTAAAAGCAGGCGGGGGTATATATTTGGGAAAGGTTTGGTGCTTTTTTTTTAATAAATGTTAATAAATGTGCGGGGGAAAAACACACAGGGGACTTTAACCCCGCAAAAGATGGAAAACTCACTCAATACTTTTACATGTCACAGCCTTATGAACAGTATATACAAAGTCACAGAATTGCTCAGAGCCGAGGGGCCTCGTGAGGATATATGACGTTAAAAAACCCAAAGTTCTCTGTACCTCTCTCATCTTTAGTCGTGAACCTGCCCCCTCTAAGGTATAATAATAACCTTATGACTAAACCCATTTTACTACACGACATACAAAATATTCGGTTTACAGGTACACGGGGTTAAGTGGCTCAGTCATGTTTGCACACTTGGGTTTAACATATAACCATATTAGTAAACCTTTTTTCGGTACAGCTGTAAACGAAATTTGCAACAGTATTTTAAACCCCAAAAAATTTGGGTTTGTTACGTGGAAAAAAAGGATAATCTGAAAATTTTATGAAAAATCTGTTTTATGGCTAAAGAAAAACCCGGGAAAAAACTATGGAAGATTACGAGTCAACAAGGTACAGACATAAAATTTGAGGGGTGAATAGGGTGGGGCGAAATTAGGAATATATAATACTTTCCGAACATTATAAAAACCTCCTGAGATCTACGCTATTTTAAGCTACAAATGACCCTTTTAAACTCTAGAACGTTGCACAAATACAATTGTTTTTTTCGTTGTATTTTCCACTATGCAATGAATTCTTGTAACAAATGACCTGTTTATGGGATTTTGATAAAATTATGAGCTTTCATTTACTCTTACCCGATAGGGGTGGGGGAGGGGGGAGGTGGGTGGGTATTGGGGGTTAGTTTTTTTTTTATATTTTTTTTTAAAAACCAATACATATTCATATTAATTCTACGTTTCATAAAATAAGACATGTTATCCAAAATATGAAAAAACAATTCCACATTTCCCTATCCCAGTTTCCATTTAATTAGCACACTTCAATTTTAAAATGATGCCCCCCCAAAAAATTTAAACATACATGTGACTACACAAAAGCAACCCACACCCAAACATAAGTAAGTTTTTAAAAAATTCAATACAGTTTCTTACCACAAAAGACTAAAATCCAAAGAAAATCACACGTAAACATTATACATAAAAGGCTATATACAAATCAACCATATAATCGGTTTCCTTTCCCCCTCATTTTAACAAAAGAAAAAGAACTAAAGTGATTAATAAAAAAACTATACTGAATATTATCAAAATTCCTCACCACACATTCCAAATTAAATAACACGTTACCCTTAGGTGAATTACCACCATTTACAAACCCCTTTTTAAAAAAATTAAAAAACCAGTGCATCAAAAAATATTTTCAGCCAGTTTTGACAAAAAAAAAAAAACCTCAAATAACCTAACAATCAAAAAACATAAGAACAAAGATATGTACATTTTGTTACTACACGGGACACACTTGTATAATTGGCAGAATATACATCCACAATATTCCATATCAATAATAAAATACAACAACCATGAAAATCAGAACATCATTGTATAACATGTGTTTTACACAAAAAATTTAGAGGATACACTTCTTTAAAAAAACCCTATGTACATTTTTAAAATAAAACCATATCAAATGGGTTCTCACAAGGACGGGCAAACTTGTTAATGACTAAAAAAAATTCTAATCTCCCTATCTGAAACAATTAAACCTCCTTGACTAAGTCATATTCTTCCACATTCTCTTGTGCCAAGGTATTACAAGCCTTCTTTTATAAAGAAGTACCGTTAAAAAGGGAAATATTTGTATACTAATTATCTAAAGAAAAACTAATCAAGGGTAATATGGAAAGTACTTGCAGCTAAAACTTTAAAACAAACTAAAAAAAACTTGACTACAGTTTTTACTTGCTTTATTTTATATTTTAAAACCCCTTCTCAACGTTAATAAAAACACATACTATAATTCACTGGTAAATCATTTTTTCACGGTTCAGTACTACTTAGCCTAAAAGCGTAACAGCCACTTAAACCACCTCTCCTCGATAGTGAGTGCAATAATATACCCCAACCAATATGTAATGCAAGCATTCCAATTATGACAATGTACCAAGGTACTGATCGCCAATACAAATATCTCTACAGGAACATAGCCATTTCATAAATATATGCCCTCACTATCTCACCCTCAAAACCACCTTCCACACTGCTATCCTAACCTTACACCCCCCCTCAAAAAAAAAGACCCTACCCTTGCCCCCCCCCCCCTGTTTCCCTTTAGAAGCTGTGCTACAGAAAAATTACGATAACCTATCGAAAACTTGAATCCCATCTCCCCCCATATATTAACCTATTCCTACCCCTTTGTCCTAAAAAAACCTGGGCTGCTAACGCTTTTAAATCCTCAACTGCCCTACAATTTTCCTCATACCCCAAGAAACATGCAAATAATCTGCCATGACATACATCAAAGCCCTACCCACCTCACTTGCTACCCGCACTAACATCCTTTTGACAACGATCTAAGAAAAAGACCAACTCCCCCCACCCAAACAGCCTAATAACCCCCGCCATCCAGACTCTCCCATTTCCCAAAAGATGAACAAAAATATACCACATAAATTTTGCCGTCTCCTCCTCCCCACAAAATAAACATGTTGCCTCTCTAACAAACCCCATCTTATGCAACATATACTTAAATGCCACCACCCCCATTAGAAAACGAAAACACCAACTCCCCTAACCCTTGCTGGTATCCGAAGCGTCCGACTCCCTCCATATGACCCTCCAGTTATACAGGGGGGTTTTACTGTGACCCCCTGCAATGCACCCCCTTCCCCACCCCAAACACCCACCACTCGCTTTTACCTTCAACCTTTTACCTGCCCCACTGCCAACATGAATCTTATTACATCTTCACACTTTCTCCAAATCCTACCCACTCCACCAGTTTCTAGCATCCCTCATCACCCTATCCACCCTAACACCCCTCTCCCCCCCACCCTTAAATACCTCTGCTTAATATATAAAACCATTACCCAAAGACCCTAAGTCCAACAAACCTAGACCCCCCCTTTCACCTCCGCCCATGACCACATCTTTGACAACCCAAAGGGCCCTCCCAAACCCCCACACAAACCTAAACACCCTCCTCTGTATTTCCTGTATATCCTGCACCCTAAAAGGGGAAAACACCTCCGCTACACCCCAGAACCTTGCTATACACCAACGAATTAATTAACCAACACCCTCTGCTGAAACGCCACTTCACTGGCCCTCAAACCTTTTAACTTGCCTATAACCCTACTCGTGACTGCTTCTGAGTTAATCCTCCTACATTCCTGCAATTGCTTCATATACCATATCCCACACACCTTAATTCTATCACAAACCGTCCATCCCATCTCCTCCCCCAATCTCCCCCCAACCCATGTTCCTATTTTCTAATAACCTAGACTTTGCTAAATTAACTACCTTCCTGAAACATACCCAAAGCTCCTAATGACCTCTCCCACCCTACGTAAAGCCTCCCCACTCGTAACTAACACAGTTGTATCATCCACATAACCTACTATGCCCCCCATACTTCCCCCCCCACCTCCCCAATTCCTCGTCCACAGCCTCAAAAAAAGGGATGTTGCACGAAATGCAAAAAGCAACTGTGACAGCGGGCAACCCTGCCTTAATCCCTGTTCCATCATCACCGCCCCCCCCAGCTACCATTAACTTGCACCCTCATTACAGCCCCCTCATACAGCGTGCGCACCCACCTCACAAACCCCCCCCCTCCAAAACCCAATTTCTCCAAACACCCCACAAAAAGTCCCTCTTCAAAACAGTCATATGCCTGAGCCCAATCCAAGCCAAGGACGCCCCCCTCCCCTGACAGTTCTCTATAAAACCCCTTATCGCACAAATGCCCATTCTTCATAGTCCTTCCCCGGAATCCCCAATACTGTCCCTCATGTACTCTACTCCCAATTACCTTTTTTAAAACCTGTTCCCCAATACCTTCGCAAAAATTTTGTAATCCGTACACATTAACGACAAGGGAAACGAAATTTTCCCCAAACCCTCTCCTCCCTCCCTTCTTTGGCACCAAGACAACGACCCCAGTTCTCTGTGTTGCGCCATTCTGCCCCCATTTCAACATATAATTCAGAACCTCCACTAGGCACTCCCTCAGAACCTCCAATGCGCTTTTTAAAATCATTAGGTAACCCATCTATTCCCGTGCCTTCCCCTGACTCAACCCAATTTACCACTTCCCCACCTCCTCCCCCCCCGTAATGCCTCCCCCCAACTCCCTATCCCTCTTCCCCATACCCTGCGGTACCCCTAATCCCACTAAATGTTTCTATCCCACCTACCCCCCCTTCTCTTCCATTTCTCCGTAAACCAATCATCATCATACCTACTAATAGAATCTGTGTCAGTGAGACCTTCCCCTCACATAACCCTCCACCCCCCTCCACAACAATATGCGCCACGGTAAATCCTCAACTGTCTGTCCTTGAATTTTCTGAGAACATACCCGGTTGGCTTATCACCCTTTAGTACGTCCTCCAATCCTGCCCTGACCCCTGAGTGCATCAAAACGTTCATTATGCAACTCTACTAAACGACTCCTAAGTTCCCCCATAACTCCTTCCCCCTCCTCCCTACCCCCCCCGAATAACAATCATTCAACTGACCCTCTAAATAATTCTGCAATCCAAACCTCCAACGTGCCCTTTCCCTGCCCCTCTTCCTAAAAAATTCTACCCAATTTTCACCTTTGCCTGCAACTCCCACCAATCTAACAAATCCACCTCCTCATCCCTAGCCTCCCAAAAGCCCTTCCACCATGACTGAAAAGACCGACCTTGATCCTCCTCCTGTAAAAGCCTCACATTTAATTTCCAATAGCCTGATATATTCTCGGAATACCATCCACCCTAAGATCACCAACACTGCTCTGTGGTCTGAAAAACCCACGTCTAAATGTTCTAACTCTCTCCACTCCTATCCCCTTTCCTCACATAAATCCTATCCAACCTTGCCTCATAACTCCCCTGTACATAGGTATACTCAACCTGATACCCCCCCCTGCCAACCACAAACTACCACCCCGACATCACCCAATGCATCCCTTAAAACACCCAACACACCCCCGCCCCCCTAGGAACTACGTCTACATGCCTAATCACACAATTCCAATCACCTCCAATTATCGCTATGGCAGGTAAACCCCTGAGATGATATAACAAAACGTCACGAACAAAATCTGATTTTATCCTTACGTTACCAATCGCGGCATATAAACTCCCACAAAACATACCCTACTCTCCCCCCTCCACCCATCCACCCGAACAACCCTCCCCCCAACCCCCCTCCTCCCACCCCATGACTCGCAAGGGACTGGTCTCCTTTACTAAAACAGCCACTCCCGCCGCCCCTTTTAAAAACGTTGCCATGCTCACAAACAACTTATATCCTCTCAAACTCAACCACTACCTGACTTATAGTTATGCCCTGTAGGGAAAACCCAAAATCAACATCGTACCTTTAAGGAACCACTCCAACCACACCCTTTTAACCTCAGTTTTTAAGCCATTAGCATTTATCGTTACACACCTGAATGGTCAAGGAGAGGCGGCTTACCCCTATGCCGCTGTGGCTTCCACACTTCCCTTCAAGCTGCTTTCACTTTCCTTATTACTCTTTTTAATAGAACTTCCTACCCCCCCTTGTCCTCCCCCCGATTTTCCCCCGGACTCCCCCCCCCCTGTAGGTGAATTGCGAACCACCTCCGCCAAACCTTCTTTCCTGGTCTTTGCCCCGGGGTTTTAAAAAATCATCTAATTCAGTCAGCCCCGCTGGTCTTTTCCTAGAGCTGCCTCCCAAAGCCACCTCTTCCTCAGGTACATCCTCCCTGTGTACCTCTGCCACTAACAAGTGTATCCTTTCCAGTGTTTCCCTACTACTTTCCCAAATTTTCACTCAGGCCTTGCAATTGCTGCTTTTCACTGATCCGTTCAAACCATGTCCCCTTCTACCAAGGCCTCCTCCAAGAATTCCTGGGGCACTGACTCCAAGGACACCTCCTGTGTCGTCTCCACCACTTCCTCCACCACCTCAGATGTTGGAGAAGGAACTTCCTCCTCCACCGGAGTGTGACACACTCCCCCCTCTGTTCACCCTCCCTTCTCCACCTCCTCACTCCATAGAGTATTCCCATTCTTCGCCGCCGCCACACACTCGCCTGCTGGATTTTCCTCCACCGGGACTGACACCCCGGGTCAACTCTACGTGCACATTGTGCCGCTATATGTCAAAAGAGCCACAAAGACGACACGTTCTCCTTTGCCCCACATACGACACATATACCGGTTTCTGGTGCCTGGCAACATTACATACGAAGGTAAGCGTCTTTAAAGTCATCTTGATATTGTATGACCCTTCCGGGAGGCCCACATATGGTCCATCCCGCCAAACCCCACCTCTGCTTCATGAATGACACCATACTTTCGAAAAACTTCCTGTATACCAAACTGCGTTGCCTCGAAGGGTACTTCCTCACTCGTACCCACGTGTAGAATGTAGATACGTCATGCAAGCACACATCCATCGTCGAGTGGAGACACATTCCGCCGTTCCTGATACTCCTCCACCACACTGCTGTAGTAGCTATTCCTCAGGAACTTTACAAATACTCGTTTCATCCCATTAAGGGCCACACCATACAGTTCCTCATTAGGGATACCATATAAATCCCTAATAATTGCAGGTAGAACGACGTTCATAGTAGCAGGGCTCAGAGAACCCCTCAACAGCTCAATGCAAACTGTATTTATCCTCCTGCCGGTGTACTCCGCCATGTCTGAACAGTGAAAACTGCGCAGAAACCAGTTGTAGTGGGAGCTACTGCACAGTGCGTCCGCACGGCCCAACAGCGATGCGAACAATGATGGGTGTTAGTTTGCTTGACTGATTGGTGCCTCTCATTTTGTGAGAGAAGCTGAATGGTGTCACCACGCTAACTTTCCCTCATTTCTACTGTTGATAACCTTGGAACATTGCATATCTCCAGATGACGGACGGGAGATGTGTGAAAGTACTTGAACAGAAGATATCCATCCACCGTGGCGTGTCTTGTATTAATAAATATAACAAAGAGGGGAAGGTACCTAGGGATTGGCTGAGTACATGTACAGTTCCTTTGTATACAGGAAAAGGGGACAAAGGAGAAAATAAAAATTATAGAGAAATAAGCGGGAGTAACGAGGAAGTAAATGTATTCAGATATATGGGAGTGGACCTGTCAGCAGATGGGTCTATGAAAGACGACGTTAATCATAGAGTTCTTGAGGGTGAGTGGTGCACTAAGGAGTCTGTGAAGACAAAGAACGTTATTTCCCAAAGAGGGAATATACGAATGAATAGTGGTACCAGTGCTCTTATAGTGGTGTGAATTATTGGGGGCGAAAGTTGGAACAAGCAAAAAGGCTGGATGGGCAGTGGAGATGTAGTGACGAAAGCCAATGTGCAGTTTGGACTATATTGCAGAGAATCATTGGCTTGGAGATTTAGAGGTGCGGTAATTTCTTAAAGTAATACCAAGGTAGAGTAAAGGTATTGAGATGGTTCGAAACAATTATATAAGATGGAACAAAGGCAGGGAAGGGGTCGTCCTAGGAAAAGTTGGATGGAGGTATTGTGTGGAAAGGGCTTGTGCTTTCACAAGCGTGTGTTAGCGCGCTAGATAGGAGTGGGAGCGAATTGCTTTTTTGACTTGAAGTGCTCTTGGAGTAAGAGTCAAGAAGTGTATATGGAAGTGATTCGGGAAAACTGATTAGCCAGACTTGATTCCTGGAGGTGGGAAGTCTTAACACTGCACTGCTGAAGGAGCGTGTGTTTATATTTTTGCGGTCTATTTTTAAACGTAGTGTTATCACGCTACTTCAAGACAGTGACGAGTGAATGATGATGAAAGTGGTTCTTCTCTTATTTGGGTCACCCTTTCCTCGTGGTAAACGGCCGATTTGTTAAATAAATAAATAGTAAATAAATTACATTATAAAAAAACTTACATTTCTAATAATATAGTATTTATTACAATGTTAATCTATCTCGTATTGTTCGTAATGCAACAAAACCCAACCTTCAAAAAAATAGCTGATTTTAAAAAAAAAAAATGTAATTATATGAGTAGTGAGAAAATTCATGGACAATAATAGGTGGATGGCAAGTAAAAACCGGACGATTCATGAAATACGAAAGTGTGCAGTAATGGGTTATCATTGCTTCACTTTTTCCACTCCGATGGTGCATGGGTCATGGGGCCATCTTGGTCATTGGGTCAAACAATTGTAACCCTCAACTATGACACTGACCAGGCCAAAATATGGCTCCTTTGTGTTTCTCTTTCACCAGTTCTCTTTCGCGCTTTTGCCTTGTTTCTATATCGATGTTATGCTTACACTTTTTTACTTTCCTTCTGTCACATTCAGTGCTTTCTCACTCGCATTGTTGACTCTCATTTTGCTCTCTCAGTTTCGGTATTTAACAATGCTGATTTGATTTTGTTTTCACAATGCTTTTTCTGGCTTTCACTCTCTCATATCTTTCTTTTCCTTGTTCAGACACGATGGATAATGTTCTAGAACAGTGCTTCTTGTTCTATCGTTAACACCTTTCTTTATATCACTGGTTTTTCACATTCCCTTGCTCATTCTATCTTCGAATCATATAGCGTACTCTCACTCTCACTCTCCTCTCTATCTATCGTGCCTTTTGGTTTTCTTACCGGCCTCATGCTATTTCCGGCTCTTTTGTTTTCTTTCCTCTTTCTTATTATCGTCATCCTTTACTACTCACTTTTTTTTCATTCCCTTTTGCTAACTTTTCCACTCTCTCACCACTTGTTCTTATTTTCGCTGCTTTTCCACTTGGCACACTTTCTCTCGCTCTTTCATTCTACATTCCCCCTCTTTCTTTTCTCCTACTGATACTTCTTCTTTCTCTACTGATCTTTGATTTGCTATTTTTATTTTCATATATTATACTAGGGCGTGAGGAAAAGTTCTACAGATAAGAGTAGCGAGCGAGTATATGGTGACGATAGTTTTGATTGCCGGCTGCTTGTTAAGTAGGGTCAGTCTAGCTCCCGCTATCCCCCTCCCCCCCTTTCACCACCCCGAAGGTGACGGCCAAACCAGTAAACACTTGACTGCACAGCTCCCCGCACAACCTGTAAGTAAAAGCCTCTGCTCCAATTCTATGGATATTTGTTTAAAGCTTCACTTTTTAAACATTGTATCTTTCAGATTTTATAAGCTCCCCATAAGACTTTTTGATAAATCACCTAGGACCTTTTTTTAAGTATCTTACACTTATCATGGTAGAGTGATTTCTTAAGCAGAGTGGGTAACCTGACCTCTCTTTCTTCCCCTCTTTCCAGCTTGTAATGACAGATCGGGTCACCAGCCCAACCAACGAGAAGTGTTGAAGGAGAACGGACAGAAACAGCCCATGAACGACATTTATGATCTACCTACCTGATAAAATGTACATGACACTACCCGCTCATCTTTGAATTGGTAAAGAACTCTGCGTTTTCCGTCATCTGGGACTGACTATTCCAAGGCTATAACCGTAAAACTATTTTTTTTTTTCCCACCAAAACCTAAAAAATCCACCCCCAAAAAAACAAAACCAAAATTTTTTACAAAAAAACCCCCAAATCCCCCCCCCCCAAATAAAAAACTTACAATATTACTTAATCCAAACCCCTTTTTTCCCAAAAAACCCCCCAAAAAAAACCCCCAAAAAAAAACCCCCCCCCCCAAAAAAAAAATCAAAAAACCCCCCCCCCAAAAAAATTTTTCCCCCAAAAACTTTTCAAAAAAAAAAAAAAAAAAAAAAAACCCTTTTAAATATTTCTTTTTCATTTTAAAATTTTTTTTTTCAAAAATTTTAAACCCTTTTAATCCAAAACAAAAATTTTCCCCCCATTTCAAAAAACTCCCCCATTTCCCCTCCTAAACATTTTAAACCATAAAAACCCCCCAAATAAAATCCCCTTAAATATTTTAAACCTTTTTTTAAAATTTTTTTAATCAAAAATTCCAAACCCCTTTCAATACCAAAAACCCCCCTTAATTTTTAAAAATTTTTTCTGAATTTATGGGGATAAAAATTACAAAGTGAAATTAAACAAAAAATTCTCCCTTTTTTCATAAAAACCCGTGTTCTCGCTTTTCTTTATATGGGGGCAAGTGTTTTATCTTGAAAAAATTTGGGCCTTTGTTTTTGGGGAAAAAAATTTGGTTAAAAAAAATTTTAATTTTAAAAAATATAAATATTATTATATATTATTTTAAAAATTTTTAAAATTATATATATATATAATATATTTTTTAATAAAAATTTATAAAAATAAAAATAATATTAAAATATAAATTTTTTTGCCCTTCCCCAAATATTAAAGGCCCAATTACCCAAAAAATTTTTAAAAAATTGAATTTCAAAAATTTTTCCCTCTTATACATTTAAAATTTATTTTTTAAAATTTTTGTTGATGTAAAAATTTATAATTTTTGCCCCCCAAAGGAAATTTTAAAAAACCCCCCTCAACCCTTTATTAAAACAAGAACAATTTTTTTTAAAAAAGCCAAAACCCAACTAAATTAATTTAAAAATTTTTTTTTCCCCAAAAAATTTAAATACTAAACAAACACAATAAAATATATTTTTTTCTTTTAGGTTCAGAGATTTTGGCGAAATTTTTTGCATACAAAAATTTTTCACGGGGCCCTATAGGGCCAAAAAGAGCGTTGCTTTTTTAACCCCAAGATCGCAAGTTTTCGAAATTCCCGGCACGACATATTTATATATATTAAAAAATTTATTTTTTTTTTTTTTGGTTTTTTTTTTCCGAAGGGGGACTCGAACTACAAATTGGGGGAAAAAGATACGCATTTCCTTTAAATATCTTACCACACTGGACCAAAAACCTTGGCGACCACCCAAACGCAAACCCCAAGGAAAGCCAAATTCGGGGGCATGGGGTGTTAGTTTTTTCCCATCTCACCTCTGCATGCACAAACAACGAAGTTTTTTTACAATTTTTTTAAAATTCGCAGAACGGCGAAATATTCCCCCAAACACAAAATCTCTGGCAAAGGGGAAAACTCTAAATTTACAAATTTTTAGGGGTAAGGGGGGATAAAGGTAAAAGGGCCCCCCAAAAATTGCATAAAAGTTTTTGAAATTAGGTAATTTTTCCTTTAAAGTAAAAAGGCGGGGACTTTTTGGGGGGAGGGTTTTTTAACACCAAAAAATAAATAGGTTGAGACTTCGGGGTGAATCCTGCTGCCCTTTGACTGCCCCCTTGCAAAAACGTTAAGGGGCTTTTTCCCCATAATTTGCCCTGGGGGAGGTGGGTGGGGGCCCAACCGCATAATAGAGAATTTGTCTCCCAAAAACGACTTGGGGGGGAAAGGAGGGGTGGAATCTTAAAGGGGTTTCAGACAAAAAAACCAAATTTTTTGGTTTTTTCAACTAAGCCAAATTGTTGTACCTGTTTTGCAGAGTTGGCCCAGAGATCACTGAAAAGTACTCCGAAAAAAGGAATTACCTTTTGTGGAAAATTGGGAGGTCAGAACAACGACCAAGTGATGGAGTCTCCTTTCCCCGTTGCCCCTAATTCAACATTTCCCAAAGGGCCAAAAATTTATTTTGGGGTTTGCTAGGGAAATTTCGTATAGCCCAAAATTAAAAAACGGAAAAACGATAGAATGAGGGAGAAATCACTTTCTAGAGAGCATGAAAAAAACTATGGGAAAACAGGATCCTTATTATAGAAGGGCAAACACTGACCAATGTGGGAAACGTTTTTAAACGGTTTAGAACTTTACTTAAGTAGGCTGTGGGAAAAAAAATGGGATTCTAGGAATGATTGGGATGGTCTTAATCAGAGGATTCAGAAACATCGTGTAAT
>NW_026467242.1:0-7500 GCF_026875155.1 Cherax quadricarinatus
AACCTTTTCCCCCTTAGAGTTTTATGACAAGGTGACAGAATAAGAAAAGGAAGAAGGGGGATGACTGCTATTTTGGACTGCAAGAAGGCCTTCGACACATTTCCCTCACAAGAGGTACTGCAAAAGCTAGAAGACCAGGCACACATAACAGGAAAGGCACTGCAATGGATCAGAGAATATCTGTCAGGGAGGCAACAACGAGTCATGGTACGCGACGAGGTGTCAGAGTGGGCGCCTGTGACAAGCGGGGTTCCACAGGGGTCAGTCCTAGGACATGTGCTGTTCTTGGTATATGTGAACGACATAACGGAAGGGATAGACTCAGAAGTGTCCTTGTTTGCAGATGATGTGAAGTTAATGAGAAGAATCAAATCGGACGAGGATCAGGCAGGACTACAAAGAGACCTGGACAGGCTACAAGCCTGGTCCAGCAACTGGCTCCTTGAATTTAACCCTGCCAAATGCAAAGTCATAAAGATTGGGGAAGGGCAAAGAAGACCGCAGACACAATATAGTTTAGATGACCAAAGACTGCAAACCTCACTCAAGGAAAAAGATCTGGGGGTGAGTATGACACCGAGCATATCTCCTAAGGCGCACGTTAATCAGATAACTGCTGCAGCATACGGGCGCCTGGCAAACCTACAGATAGCGTTCCGTTTCCTCAGTAAGGATTCGTTTAAGACTCTGTATACCATCTACGTCAGGCCCATACTGGAGTATGCAGCACCAGTTTGGAATCCACACCTAGTCAAGCACGTCAAGAAATTAGAGAAAATGCAAAGGTTTGCAACAAGACTAGTCCCAGAGCTACGGGGATTGTCCTATGAAGAAAGGTTGAGGGAAATCGGCCTGACGACATTGGAGGACAGGAGGGTCAGGGGAGACATGATAACGACATATAAAATACTGCGCGGAATAGACAAGGTGGACAAAGACGGGATGTTCCAGAGAGGGGACACAGACACAAGAGGTCACAATTGGAACTTGAAGACTCAGACGAATCAAAGGGATGTTAGGAAGTATTTCTTCAATCGTAGATTAGTCAGACCGTGGAATAGCCTAGAAAGTGACGTAGTGGAGGCGGGAACCATACATAGTTTTAAGCCGAGGTATGATAAAGCTCATGAGGCAGGGAGAGAGAGGACCTAGTAGCAATCAGCGAAGAGGCGGGGCCAGGAGCTATGACTCGACCCCTGCAACCACAAATAGGTGAGTACACACCACACACACACACGCACACAGACACACACACACACACACACACACACACACACACACACACACACACACACACACACACACACACACACACACACACACACACACACAAACACACCCTGTACACCGTGTACGTTAGGCCATATGGAGTATGCGGCACCAGTTTGGAACCCACACCTACCCAAGCACGTAAAGAAACAGAGAAAGTGCAAAGGTTTGCAACAAGACTAGTCCCAGAGCTAAGAGGTATGTCCTACGAGGAGGGGTTTAAAGGGAAATCAACCTGACGACACTGGAGGACAGGAGAGATAGGGGGGACATGATAACGACATACAAAATACTGAGAGGAATTGACAAGGTGGACAAAGACAGGATGTTCCAGAGATTGGACACAGTAACAAGGGGACAAAAGTTGGAAGCTGAAGACACAGATGAATCACAGGGGTTTAGGAAGTATTTCTTCAGCCACAGAGTAGTTAGTAAGTAATAGTTTGGGAAGTGATGTAGTGGAGGCAGGATCCATACATAGCTTTAAGCAGAGGTATGATAAAGCTCACGGCTCAGGGAGAGTGACCTAGTAGCGACCAGTGGAGAGGCGGGGCCAGGAGCTCGGACTCGACCCCCGCAACCTCAACTAGGTGAGTACAACTAGGTGAGTACAACATAGGATACAAGCTCCTACACTTCTCTCGTGTACAGTAGTATTGTGCTGAAGGCACATATCACATCATTATAGCTTTTAAGTACCGACTGGTAAATTGTTAGCATTTATTAATAACATAATACAAATATATACAAGTATGTTTTGTGTATGTGTGTAAGCGCTCTATGTAGTTCGCTATGTCTGAAGAATCGACTAGACTTAACCAGTGACTGACTAAAAGTCCTCACATAAACTAACTTCTTGACCAACCTGGCAATCAGAACAGCTTGCTTGAACAATAAAACGACTGATAAGCCGAGCAGCATTATAACAAGCAATAGCGACACAGAATCAGGATCAAGGAGATAATATAACGACACTAAGTAGGGATCATCTGCAGATCTTCCACAAAAGTCACAAAACTCCCAAACTACTGAATCTAAGTTCAGCATAAGAAAAATCTCCGACTGTGACAGTGCACAGATGCCAGTACAAATTAGGTCAGAAGCTACAGCTCAGGACCTGAGTTGCTCAGAGTGTCTATGTGACACACAACTTCAGTACAACATCGAAAATCACTAAGTCTAGGCAATGTTCTGTGAACAGAGTCCCACAGAACCAACAACAAGAAAGCGACAGAGACGATCTTCCAACAAGGGCCCGCAAGAGAGAGGAGTGTGGGGTGTCTTGCCAGGAGAACGTCCAGCTGACAAGAGAGGGCGAGTCCAAGAAAGACAATCTCACCCAGGGGAGGTGTGATCACCCCCCTGATCACGTGACTCCCTGCTGCTGCTGCCCAGCAACACAGAGAAGCCGGCAGGGAAACGAGCAACGAGCGATAATTACAGTAGTTAGACAATCAAGACTTGAACTATGAGCACTGAATAATATATATAAATGTTACATCCTACCTAATAACATAACTAAATCAAATAATAATATAAAGCAATATATTTACGATTTAGCTATTATCGCAAATATAAGCAATATAAAATAATAAGAACAGGTAATATGCATTATATACATTGTGACCCATTCAGGGGTCACAACACACACACACCCAAAGGTGCAGGGAGGCAAAAACCAAGTGTGCTAGGGAATGGAAGAAATATAGAAGGCAAAGGACCCAGGAGAATAAGGAGAGCAGTCGTGGAGCCAGAAATGAATATGCACAGATAAGAAGGGAGGCCCAACGAATATATGAAAACGACATAGCAGCGAAAGCCAAATCTGACCCGAAGCTGTTATACAGCCACATCAGGAGGAAAACAACAGTCAAGGACCAGGTAATCAGGCTAAGGAAGAAAGGAGGAGAGACAACAAGAAATGATCGTGAAGTATGTGAGGAACTCAACAAGAGACTCAAAGAAGTGTTCACAGAGGAGACAGAAGGGGCTCCAGAAACACGGAGAGGTGGGGCACACCACCATGTGATGGACACAGTACACACAACCGAGGAAGAAGTGAAGAGGCTTCTGAGTGAGCTAGATACCTCAAAGGCAATAGGGCTGGATAACATCACTCCATGGGTCCTGAGAGAGGGAGCAGAGGTGCTATGTGCACCCCTAACAACAATATTCAATACATCTATCGAAACAGGGAGATTGCCTGAGGCATGAAAGCCAGAAAATGTAGTCCCAATCTTTAAAAAAGGAGATAGACATGAAGTGCTAAACTACAGAACAGTGTCACTGACATGAGTAGTATGTAAAGTCGTGGAAAAGATTATCAGGAGAAGAGTGGTGGAACATCTAGAAAGGAATGATCTCATCAACAGCAGCCAACATGGTTTCAAGGACGGGAAATCCTGTGTCACAAACCTACTGGAGTTCTATGACATGGTGACAGCAGTAAGACAAGAGAGAGAGAGGGGTGGGTGGATTGCATTTTCTTAGACTGCAAGAAGGCGTTTGACACAGTTCCACACAAGAGATTAGTGCAAAAACTGGAGGACCAAGCAGGGATAACAAGGAAGGCACTACAATGGATCAGGGAATACTTGTCAGGAATAGAGCAGCGAGTCATGGTACGTGGCGAGGTGTCAGAGTGGGCACCTGTGACCATCGGGGTCCCACAGGGGTCAGTCCTAGGACCAGTGCTGTTTCTGATATTTGTGAACGACATGACGGAGGGAATAGACTCTGAAGTGTCGCTGTTTGCAGATGACGTGAAGTTGATGAGAAGAATTCATTCGATCGAAGACCAGGCAGAACTACAAAGGGATCTGGACAGGCTGCAGACCTGGTCCAGCAATTGGCTCCTGAAGTTCAACCTCACCAAGTGCAAAGTCATGAAGATAGGGGAAGGACAAAGAAGACCGCAGGCAGAATACAGTCTAGGGGGCCAGAGACTACAAACCTCACTCAAGGAAAAAGATCTTGGGGTGAGTATAACACCAGGCACATCTCCTGAAGCGCACATCAACCAAATAACTGCTGCAACATATGGGCGCCTAGCAAACCTCAGAACAGCATTCCGACATCTTAATAAGGAATCGTTCAGGATCCTGTACACCGTGTACGTTAGGCCCATATTGGAGTATGCGGCACCAGCCTGGAACCCACACCTAGCCAAGCACATAAAGAAACTAGAGAAAGTGCAAAGGTTTGCAACAAGACTAGTTCCAGAGCTAAGAGATATGTCCTACGAGGAGAGGTTAAGGGAAACCAACCTGACTACACTGGAGGACAGGAGAGATAGGGGAGACATGATAACGACACACAAAATACTGAGAGGAATTGACAAGGTGGACAAAGACAGGATGTTCCAGAGATGGGACACAGCAACAAGGGGACACAGATGGAAATTGAACACACAGATGAATCACAGGGATGTTAGGAAGTATTTCTTCAGCCACAGAGTAGTCAGGAAGTGGAATAGTTTGGGAAGCGATGCAGTGGAGGCAGGATCCATACATAACTTTAAGCAGAGGTATGATAAAGCGACCAGTGGAGAGGCGGGGCCAGGAGCTTGGAATCGACCACTGAAACTTCAACTAGGTGAGTACAACTAGGTGAGTACACACACACACACACTGGTCCTAGGGCCAGTGCTATTTTTGGTATATGTGAATTACATGATGGAAGGGTTAGACTCAGTAGTGTCCCTGTTCGCAGATGATGTGAAGTTAATGAGGAGAATTAAATCAGATGAGGACCAGGCAGGACTTCAAAGAGACCTGGATAGACTGGACACCTGGTCCAGCAACTGGCTTCTCGAATTTAACCCCGCCAAATGCAAAGTTATGAAGATCGGGGAAGGGAAAAGAAGACCGCAGACAGAGTATGGGCTAGGTGGCCAAAGACTGCTAACCTCACTCAAGGAGAAAGATCTTGGGGTGAATATAACACCGAGCACGTCTCCGGAAGCACACCTCAATCAAATAACTGCTGCAGCATATGGGCGCATGGCAAACCTGAGAATAGCATTCCGATACCTTAGTAAGGAATCGTTCAAGACACTGTACACCATGTACGTCAGGCTCATACTGGAGTATGCAGCACCAGTCTGGAACCCACACCAGGTCAAATACGTCAAGAAATTAGGTAAAGTGCAAAGGTTTGCGACAAGGTTAGTTCCAGAGCTAAGGGGAATGTCCTACAAAGAAAGGTTAAGGGAAATCGGCTTGACGACACTGGAGGACAGGAAGGTTAGGGAAGACATGATAACGACATACAAAATACTGGGTTGAATAAACAAGGTGGACATAGACAGGATGTTCCAGAGAGGGAACACAGAAACAAAGGGTCACACTTGGAAGTTGAAGACTCATATAAGTCAAAGGGATGTTAGGAAGCATTTCTTCAGTCACAGAGTAGGTCAGGAAGTGGAATAGTCTAGCAAGTAATGTAGTGGAGGCAGAAACCATACATAGCTTTAAGACGTGGTATGATAAAGCTCAGTGAAGAGGCGGGGCCAGGAGCTGAGTCTCGGCCCCTGCAACCACAAATAGGTGAGTACACACACACACACACACGTACAAATATATATATATATATATATATATATATATATATATATATATATATATATATAATATATATATATATATATATATATATATTATTGTAACCACGAACGAGTGGTATTGATCAGTAACAACACTGCGCTAGCCAAGGATTCAAACCCATGTTGTACTGGCCTGCCTCATGGTAATCGAGAACCACATGACGCTTTAAACCACTCGAAATGCTTTGCATAACAAGGGTTTTCTACATAGTCCGCAATTGATGTCAGCTATGTTTGCATACCTTATAGAAATAAAGATAGTATTATTAATATTCCTCAGGCGCTCTGTCACCCTCGTGGGTTTGTTATTTGCCTATGAACTTAAAAGTAATTTTAGCACTATATATCGCAGAAAAGAGATTCAGAAGGTACTGGTGGTAGAGCAGTAAGGTGGGCGAGGCTCCAGCCACCAGCTGACATTACAATAATGATAGCCCAAGAACAGACATCAGCGCTGAGGGTCGTGACAATGGTAGGGTGGGTTGCCACGCTCAGCTGAGGTCAGGCAGTTCTGCCATTTACAAGGAACGTGATATAAACCCTGCATTATTTTGCTCCCAATTATGGTGATTACCTGTTGACGTAATCTCTCATTGTTGAGAGCGGCACAAGGTCGAGCTTATCACTGCGGGCCATAGAAAGTTGGTAAATTTTAATTAAATAATTGTGATGTCTCTTACTCAGCTATGAGTTGAACTTCCTCTGGGGTATTATGTTATTACGACTCTCATGGGCGCTACCACTTATTCTTACCACTTACCAACACATGAAGAATGATTATAAAGAAAGTGCTGGTCGATATGTATTACAAGGTGATGGTCTGGGTGATGGTCTGGGCGATGGTCCAGGTGATGGTCTGGGTGGTGGTCTGAGTGATGGTCCAGGTGATGGTCTGGGCGATGGTCCAGGTGATGGTCTGGGTGATGGTCTGGGTGGTTTTGGTGGTGGTCTGAGTGATGGTCCAGGTGATGGTCTGAGTGATGGTCCAGGTGATGGTCTGGGCGATGGTCCAGGTGATGGTCTGGGTGATGATCTGGGGTTTGGTCTGGGTGATGGTCTAGGTTATGGTCTGGGTGATGATCTGGGTGGTGGTCTGGATGATGATCTGGGGTTTGGTCTGGGTGATGGTCTAGGTTATGGTCTAGGTGATGGTCTGGGTGATGGTCTAAGTGTTGGTCTGGGTGATGGTCTGGGTGGTGGTCTGGGGGTAGTCTTGGTGATGGTCTGGGTGGTGGTCTGGGTGGTGGTCTTATTGATGGTCTGGGTGGTGGTCTAGGTGATGGTCTGGGTGATGGTTTGGGTGGTAGTTTGGGTGGTGGTCTGGGTGATGGTCTTTGTGATGGTCTGGGTGGTGGTCTAGGTGATGGTCTGAGTGGTGGCCTGGGTCGTGGTCTGAGTGATAATTTGGGTAATAGTCTAGGTGATGGTCTGGGTGGTGGTTTGGGTGGTGATCTGAGTGATAATTTGGGTGGTAGTCTGGGTGGTGGTCTAGGTGATGGTCTGGGTGGTGGCCTGGGTCGTGGTCTGAGTGATAGTTTGGGTAATAGTCTAGGTGATGGTCTGGGTGGTGGTTTGGGTGGTGATCTGAGTGATAATTTGGGTGGTAGTCTGGGTGGTGGTCGTCTGGG
>NW_026467243.1:0-13085 GCF_026875155.1 Cherax quadricarinatus
TTTTGTCGTTTTTTAAGCGTAAGTTTATTGGCTGTCATCCAAGTCGATATTTTAATCAGCTCCTCATTCACAATGGTGTTGAGGGTGGCAAGATTAGGGTGAGAGATGACATAAGTCGTGTCATCAGCAAAGAGAATGGGTTTCAGGTGTTGGGATACGTTTGGAAGGTCATTGATGTACATGAGGAAGAGCAGGGGACCAAGGACACTTCCCTGCGGAACTCCAGTATCAAGTGGCCGTGTTGCTGATGCTGTGTCTTTAATGGTGACGTACTGATACCTATTAGTAATGTAAGATTTTAGTCCACAGATTTATCTCATTTGGGCATATCTAACAGAAAATTCCCAAAAATGTTATAAATATTTTTTCGTTTTGGGAGAAAATATTGTATTACCAAAATCTTGGCGGGGAAAAAACTGTTCTAAGATTTCTCAGTCTATAACCAGAAGAGCGAAGAAAACCACTGCCCGTTCCTGAGTTTATGACCGGCTCCACCAACAAGCCATGACCGGTTCCACCAATACATGACCGGTTCCACCAAGACATGACCGATTCCAAAAAGACATGATCGGTTCCACCACCAAGACATGACCGGTTCCACCAAGACATGATCGGTTCCACCAACAAGCCATGATCGGTTCCACCACCAAGACATGACCGGTTCCACCAACAAGATATGACCGGCTCCAACACCAAGCCGTACAAATCCGTGTTGCTAAAAAAATGAAGTGGTCTCTCGAGCCTCGACCGCTGTTCTGAACTGTAGAGAAAGAAAAGGGAAAAGAATACTTTACCACCATCCAAAAGAAAAATATGGAAAATTGCCACAAATACCCGGGGCAGAATAACAGGATCGAAAATTACAAAGCCCGGCTTTGGATTCCAGGTTGTTGAGTAGTTACGAAGTGTTGTTAAGTTGAAAGGTAATGACGGCCTGAGGATCATATGAATCTTAAAGACAGAAGCATTGTGTGATGAATAGTTTTGAAAACCGACAAGTTGAAGAATTGAGACACTTTTGCAACATATGGGAATCTTTATTGAAGAAACGTTTCGCCACACGGTGGCTTCATCAGTCCAATGTAAAGTAGAAATGGGTTAGGAGAGGAGTTTCAGGTAATCAGTCTCAGCCTGGAATCGATGTGTTCAGTCCATCACTATTGTAGGAAGTACAGTACAGGCAAGCAAAGCAAACAAGTACAGGTAAGATCCCAATGGGATGAGCGGGAAAGACGGGACAGATGAAGAACAGCTCTGGAGAGGAGTGTTCTTAGTCAGAGAAATAGAGCCAGGGTTTAACCCAGCAGCTAAGGCGATTGTGGGCAGACTTGAGAACGGGAATAGCAGGGACTGTTGCATCGAACTTGTGGTAGTTGAAGTCTTGAATCTTGAGTAGCTGGCAGCAGGCTAGGTCACATCAGAGGGTAGATTATTATTATAATCAAGGGGGAAGCGCTAAACCCGGAGGATTATACAGCGCCTGGGGGGGGGATGTGGAAGGCATTCGGGCTTAATTTGGGGAACTGGAGCACAGATCCAATTCCCTAAATCAAGAGCCCCTCACCAACATCAAGGAACCTTCCTTGAGGGGATCAGAGGTAGAACATATGGAAGTTATAGGAGTAACTGAGGAGGCAGGTTAGCAATGGAGCCATTTTCGAACTTTTCGAAGCTGCTCCTAGATAGGAGGTATAATTTAGCCTTGTTACTGAAGGTGAAACGTAGAGGCTTGATGAACTCAAGAATTTGGGGTGAGTGTGAAATGAAGCTGTGATTCACATGCATACTTGACTGTTCCAGCACGAGGCTTTTGTAGAGTTCAGTACAGGTCATGGTGTCAGTATTTGAAGAAGTGGTGTAGAACGTAAGGTTTTCCCATGAGGGTTTACTGGAGTCGTCGCTAACTTCCTCTTCTGGAGTGGATTCATTGGGCGAATCTACAATGGTGGTAGCAGGCGACTGAGGGTCCACAGGAGCAGTGGAGAGGTGTAATGGTGTGTAACATGCAGGCTGGGAGAGGTGGGAGAAAAGTGGTTGAGGCAGCATGATCAACGTTGTCACGGTGGAAGTGGTTATATTATTATTATTATTATAATCAAGGGGAAGCGCTAAACCCGAGGATTATACAGCGCCTGGGTGGGGGGATGTGGAAGGCATTCAGGCTTAATTCGGGGAACTGGAGCACAGATCCAATTCCCTAAATCAAGAGCCCCTCACCAACATCAAGGAAAACCCTTTCCCTTTAGGGGGGGAAGTGGTTATAGAAGTTACAGGAGCAGTTGCTAGGGCAGGAGAAAGGTCTGCAGGTGCAGTAAAGTTCAGGGAGTTGGGAAGGATCTTGAGGATGTCTGCTGAAGGTGTGGAGTCCGGAAAATTTTAGGCAGGAATGTTGTTCCCAGACGGAATAGTTCGTTAATAGTGGTGTTGAAAGTGCCGGGGTTTTGCTGCGTTTGAAAGGGTGTGCATACACCATGCAGTACAGCCCCTTGGAAATAAAGGGTATCAAATCCCGACACAGTGGAAATATAAACAAAATATGCAGTATAATGTGATCCTTTATTGAAAACGTTTCACCCACACCGGTGGGCTTTTTCAAGTCACACAGATCTGTGTGTGACTTGAAAAAGCCCACTGTGTGGGTGAAACGTTGTCAATAAAGGATCACATTATACTGCATATGTGTTTTATTTCCAGTACAGCACCTTGGAGGGAGCACCGTCTGGGAGTGGAGAGAGGGAGTTGCTGGGCGATGGTGCCTGTAGATTAGCGTGTAGTCTTGGTGGTGTCGGTTTGTGGTTTGGTTATTGCAGCGTATGTCGGTAAATTGGAGGTGTTCTTCAGAACTTTAGTTTTCTTCATGATGATTTCTTTCTGAGTGGGCACTTAGCTGTAAGGGGTTTGCGATGATTACCCTTGCAGTGAAGACATGTTGGTGCTGTAGTAATGGTGCAGGATCTGAAATCATGTCCATCATTCCCACATTTTGAGCAAAACTTCTTATCCTTGATGGGGCAGTCCTTGTGTTTATAGTAGCAGGGGGTCCAGCAGTGGGAGATGTATGGGGAAACGTTCTTGTTCTATATGGACTAGGGTGAATGTGGTAATATGAGATGGCCAGACCGTCAGAGAGAGCTTGGGCAGCCATGGAGATGTCTGAGAATGTAATCTTTAGCATAGATGAGGCGTTAGGGATCTTGGAGACACTGTCTACCGAGGCCCTGGTTTTTTGTTCCTCAATAGACGTCTTCAGTCTTCAGTAGAGAGAGAGGTGACGATATTGTCCAGTCTTTTCACAAAGACCGAACGTTTCGACTTAAAGAATGGAGATGGGGATAGAGTAAATTGTGGTGTTTGTAGGGTCCTGACTAAGGAGTCTTCCATTATTTTTGATGCTTCTGTGTCGTCTGTGCAGACACAATGAAGGAGTCCTTCAGAGTGGATTGCCGTAAATTTGACCTGCAGGCAGGTCCTAACGACGGTAGCTAAGCTAACTTAAAGGAGTCATTTATTGCACCATTCACAGGCTTGACTTTCACACGATCAACAGCATTGTGAAAAGGTTGTGACGTTTATAGAATATCAATTTCCCAACCCGGCGGGGTCGAAGGGAGGCTTCTTGAGTGTAGAGCAACTGTGTGATCGGACAGACCAGGAGCGAGATGAGGACAGCATAGGGTCAGAGAGGTGGCTTATATACTGCAGTCGGGGGAGTCATGCAGGAGGGGCGGGATCCCCGTGGTACCTGAAACTGTGATCTAAGAAAAAGAAAGGGTAGCTCCAATTTCTTGAAGTCATTCAATAGTATCAGGGACCCTCCCCCCCTCTGAAGGAAAATTAAAAGGAAGTAGTAAACCGATAGGGGGCATTCAACCCCTGGAAAATACGAGGTAATCAGGTTTTATCTAAGGAACACTATATGACCTTGGTGGTTTTTGTGCTTAGTGTTGATTATTTAAAAATAATAATAATAATAATAATAATAAATAATAATTTTAATATAAAATCTAAGGAAAGGGATAATGATTAAAATTGTGAGAAAGCAACAAACCCATTGGGCTCATACAGCACAAAAGAATGGGTGGTAATCAAGTTTGCAAGGAAAAGGAAAAGCTCCAATTCCTTGGATCAAGAGCCCTTAAGTATCAAGGAACTTTCCTTTTGTTTTTGAATGGTACAAGGGTGGTTGAATAAACCCAAATTTCTGATGGCGTCCTGTAGCTAAATCGGTAGTGCACTTAGCTCACACACTGAGGTCCGGGAGTGATTCCCGGTATGGATGGAAACAGGATGTGTTTCCTTAAGACACCTGCTGTCTATATTCACCTATCAGTAAAATAAGTACCTGGGTGTTAGTTGACTGGTGTGGGTCACATCCTGGGGACAAAATTTACCTAATTTGCCCAAAATGCTCTGCATAACCAGGGACTTTCTATATAGTAGTACATCACTAATGTCAGTTAGGCCTGTACACCTTGTACTGTACATGTACTTGTAAAATATTATTAAAATTGTTATTAGTAAACAGTTTTAATCTTTAACTAGGATAATTCAATAAAACTGCATTATTTTTTAAAGTTTGTATTATATTACAGAGTGCTAAACCTAAAAAGGATCATATGATGCTGCACGCCAAGAGTAAATTATTAATATTTAAATTCATAAATGTGCGAAAGAGATAGAGGAACAGGAAGGGAAACAACGCTCTTGAAGTATAGCAAGGGTAGCTTATTAAGATGATTGTTGATCATCATCTATACAGTTCTAACTCCAACCTGGTGACAGAAATCTGTTAGGCCTTCAAATACACTCCTCTGATAGAGACTATTTCAAGGCTATAATTTTAACATGAAATGGAAGAATGGTTGATATGACAAAGATCAGATTTCTCTGCTGACAGAAAAGCTAATTCTACAAGCATTTATAAACTACCTAGGTAGTAGGTTGATAGACAGCAGCCGCCCAGGGAGGTACTACCGTCCTGCCAAGTGAGTGTAAAACGAAAGCCTGTAATTGTTTTACATGATGGTAGGATTGCTGGTGTCCTTTTTTCTGTCTCATGAACATGCAAGATTTCAGGTACGTCTTGCTCCTTGTACTTGCACTTAGGTCACACTACACATACATGTACAAGCATATATATACATACCCCTATGGGTTTTCTTGTATTTTCTTTCTAGTTCTTGTTCTTGTTTATTTCCTCTTATCTCCATGGGGAAGTGGACCAGAATTCTTCCTCCATAAGCCATGCGTGTCGTAAGAGGCGACTAAAATGCCAGGAGCAAGGGGCTAGTAACCTCTTCTCCTGTATATATTACTAAATGTAAAAGGAGAAACTTTCGTTTTTCCTTTTGGGCCACCCTGCCTCGGTGGGATATGGCTGGTACATTGAAAGAAGAAAGAAAGATTTATAAACTACTGGTTATTAATAATAACAAGAAAAATAATCATAAACACTCAAAGTAAAAAAGTTTACACAATGTACAAGGCAATATAAAAGTAAAGTAAGATTAGATAGAAACAAGATAAAGCTTTAAATAAGGTGGTTCTTATAAGGTGGTCTAGTGGGCCTCTGCTTTCCCTTAAAATAAAGGTAAACTGCAAAGTATAGTAGTCTTGTACAGGGTATTAAAGCTCAGAAATTTATGTTTTGAGTAGTTAGTCCAATAGGCCAGGGGAAATGATAAGGGCAAAACAATTTGTGAAAAAGAGAAAAGTTCCCAGGTTTATAAAAAAGGAAAACATAACTAGTGGAAGAGGAGATTTTGTGACATTGTGGTTCTCGACCAAAATTTTAGGGAAAGGGCAAAAAAAACCTAAATCGTTCTTCAGGAACTTATTGATAAAAATGGCACAAAGAAAATACAGAAATTAGGTTTAAGTAGAGTGAGGGATGCTGGAAAAATAAAAGAAAGAGATGCGAGGGGTGACGAAATGCATTTCATAAAAATGATGCACTGGGAATGTGTGATAAGTAAATAACATTTGGAATGAAAAAGTGAAGGAAAAATGAAAAGATTCAATGAACTTATGGGGGTAAAAACAAAAAAAGTTTTTTTCCCAAAACAAAGCTGCCTGAAGTCTCTCCTATGTCAGAAGTTTCTCTGAGTGTTCCCTAGAAAATACAGCTGTTTTACTAAACTATGTTAAACATATAGAGGTGGTGCTACAAAAAACAAAAATGCGCTCGAAATCCAAAAACCCCGCCCCATTTGAAAAGGCGCAAGGGTCAGTAATGCTGTATGTATTAATTTTTGAAAACTTAATGCATCAATTCCTTTTCTGCAAAGTAACTATACGGAAGTTTTAACTAAATAGTTGCATTCTAAAATTTAGAAATGCTTTTTTCATACTGAAAAAAATAGTTAAAGAAGGTTATATTTTGCATTGCCTGTACGTAGTTTAAAGGTTAATCTTTTAAAGGTTTTTAAATTTTTTACCATTAAAGGGTTTAAAATTTTACCTTGGGTGTTTTTAACAAGGGCCCCTTGACATCACTTTTGTATTCTTGAAAATTCACCCAAAAAAATTGAGAAAGAGATTTTTGATACCCCAAAAACAGTATACATGCAGCCCAACAACTGTTTTTTGTTGAAAAAATAGCCAAGGGTAATCTTGACCCTCATTACATTCACAAATTATTTACTAAAATGATTAATTTTTTCATGCCCACAAAATCAGCTAAATTCCCTCCATTAGTTTTTCAAACACAAAAAAATGTCAAAACAAATTTTGAAAATTAAGTTTCATTATAATCAGATATAAAAATGAATACATAAGCATACTATATAATATTTTGTAAAAAAAAGAACTAATGAAACAGGATGTAACTCCCGCATGAACTTCCTTCCCGCAGGTTTTGTAAACACTTGAGCCACAATTTTACAGGGATCACACAATTGACATACCATAAAATTCTAACTTTAAAAACCAAAAAGATCTAAAACTTCCCAAAAAAATTTTCCCCTTTAGGATTGTAATAAAGAAAATTTTTGTAAATGGTGAAAATAAAATTAGGAAAAATTAAATGATTAACCACAATTTGGAAAGAAAACGATAAAGTTTCAGTTTACCCCAACTATCTTTTTTTTTTTTTTTCCCACATTGGCTGTCTAAAACCCAAAGGTGGGGTGCCCCAAAAACAGAAATGTTTCAAATCATTCACTCTAAAATTTTTTGCAGAGGCACAAGAAAATACAGTTCAGATGCCCCCCCAAAATTGCAAATACCCCTCACCCCCCCCTTCAGGGGGAGGTGTTATTTCCCCCTCCAGGCTAAAGTCCGTAATCAGTTTCCTTAAACCCCTTCATATTTTTTTAAAAAAAGTTGTGCCCTGATAAAGGGCCTTGGCAGCCCAAAAATTTTGTGTTTAAATTTTCCCTTTCAAGTGGGGGTTAATTTAAAATTGTTTAAATTACTGTAAGTGAATTTTTTTCAAAAATAAAATTTTTACAAGATATAATTGTTTTCCCCAAGAAAGCAAGACAATACAGCTTTAATCCACCTTTCTCCTTTCGGGGTGGGGGGTTTCCGTACAGTCCCCGACAATTTGAGGGGGAGAAAGAAGGGTTTTACGGGCGGAACAAAGGAAGTATATTGCATACCTGTCCAGAGTAAAAAAAAATCTCTTACCAATAAAAATTTTTCAAAAATGAGCCATATTTCTATAATGTAATGTATATATTAATTATCTTAAATTTACGGCTTATTTTGTCGTTCACTCTTATTTATTTTCTGTAAAATTTTATTTTTGCTAACTAACTCAAATGAAACAACTATCAGTAACACAAAATTTTTCAAAAACGCAAAATGAAAATGGAAAATATAAAGTTGAGGGGAATGCCCAAAAATTTGATGTTGGGTGACCTTTGTTGCATTGATAAAATGCATTCAATGAATCCAAAATGTAATGTTTTTGTTTTACCCAAAAAATTTCTTAAAAAAATATATTTAATGAGAAATGTAAAAATTTTTTTTTTTTTTTTTTTTACCAAGTGAGCACAAATTTACTTACTTTGGTTTTCAGGAAATAAAATATGCCAACATGGAAGGATGGAAGAAGCAGCTCACTGGGTGAAAGGAACGACTGCAATAGAGAGTTTCTTTTTGTAGCCTTCCTTCTCGAGCTGCTTGACCACATTCACTCCATTCCTCCACTGCTCCCCACACCCACCCACCCACCTCATCGCTTATTACCATGTTGCTGATCTCTCCAACTAACTCGCACAAGGACTGTAGAAGACAATGATAGAACATATTACTGCCTAACCCAGCAAAGTCTGCATAGCGGTTATATATACAGTATATCACAATGATACAAGGCAATCACATGATGTCTATATACATTATTACATTAGTTTCCTTTAACTAGATTACAGAAACACATTCTAAAATGTTCTGCAGCTTAAATGATGTAACGTGTTACCTGCAATGTAATGTGAATGTTGGACAAGTAGTAAGACACTCTGGCCCGAGCTAAACCATCAAGCTGCCATTCAGTCAATAGGCAAGTGTCCAGTGAAGGCAAATCTTTAAACCTTCTGTTTCTTTCTGAAAAGACAAAAATGTGATAAAAGGTGATTTAGTTTTTTATTGACACTGAGGAATATTTCTGTGTAGATAAATGATGTACAGCATATACCAAAATATTGCCTACTATGTTCAATAGTTAGTGGAGAAAGAATCAAGAAATAGGTATCTTATACCAAGACACTATAACAAGTTAACTGTCAAAGATCACAAATACAAATGTACCAACAAATTTAAAGTAGATGAGGATGCTAGGAAATAAAGTTCAATGTTAACTTTCTCTTTGACTTACAAGTCTTTTTTTTTTACCACAAAATCAAGGTACAGTGGCCCTCTCACAGAACAAAAGACATTCACAATCATTCACTCAATAGCTCTTCCCAGACATGCATGTTCATCACAGTTAAAGTGACCCTCGGAACAGCAATATCTCCACCCATCCTTCAGAATGTAGGAATTGTACTTCCCATTCCATTACCATTATCTTACATGAATTGGAGTCTTAGGTTAAGGCTCACACATACACACTAACAGAGTGATACATACAGTGAACTACTTACCAGAGATGGTATAGGCAATAATCTGTGAAGATGAGTAAGGACAGTGCTCATGATCCAGTGGGAGTCTAGTGTCACATAATGAGGAAATGATGCATTTCCTTTAGCCAGTGGTATGTTGTGAATCATCACCCCACCCCAACGTGGGACTAAGAAGCTGCAACATACAAGCATACATTAACAAAATGAATCTGCTGACTGATAACTGATGTGCTTTCCCACCTCAATTATTTTTGGGAAGGCATGCGTGAGCGTATTTGATAGGAGTGAATGGAGACAAATGGTTTTTAATACTTGACGTGCTGTTGGAGTGTGAGCAAAGTAACATTTATGAAGGGATTCAGGGAAACTGGCAGGCCGGACTTGAGTCCTGGAGATGGGAAGTACAGTGCCTGCACTCTGAAGGAGGGGTGTTTAATGTTGCAGTTTAAAACTGTAGTGTAAAGCACCTTCTGGCAAGACAGTGATGGAGTGAATGATGGTGAAAGTTTTTCTTTTTCAGGCCACCCTGCCTTGGTGGGAATCGGCCAGTGTGATAATAAAAAAAAAATAAAAAAATAAAAAATAAATTTCCTGCTTACTTATTAAAAATCTAACTTATGGCCATGACAAATGAAGACAGCCAATTTCTATGAGTATCACTATTTTACCACATTTGTCAGATTAAGTTAGTGATTTCCTAGTTTACTTTTAATTGTATTATGTTAGCAATATAAAATTTGCAAACACTTTGACCTCTGAGGCATGCTTTGATATTAATTTATCAAACCTTGTAATGTAGTCGAAGGCATAGCTTTCAACTTGTACATACGAGGTCAAAATTTAGATCATATCCCAGTACACTGAGTTCAAATTTACAATCCTGAGACTTTCATAAGTTATACTTTTCTTGAGGGATAATTTTGTCTGATGACTATTACTTCATAGACTACTTACCCTTAAATGGTTCCAGGGATCATTGTTCCCCATGGCCTAGTCTTAGACTAGTCTTAGACTAGTCTTAGACTAGGCCTCTTGGTTGATGGCCTGGTTACTCAGGCTGTTGATGCTATCTGCCTGCTTTCCAATATATGTACTAAATCTTGGCTGATCAGGAAATGGGGGGAAAATTTCCCAAGTTTTCACTTGGAATTGGAAACTGATAATGTAAGCTAATATAAGCACATTAAGCCATCCCAATTGATAGAAAAGAAATATGAATTTAATACAGAGGATGTAAAAAAACACATTAAATATAATGGTGGCAAAATGTTTATAGGATCTGTGCAATTATCTGAAAGTAGTTATAGGAGATAGCAAAAAAAAAAAAAAAAAAAAAAAAAAAAAAAAAAAAAAAAAAGTTAATAATTGGAGTTAGTAAGTGAAGATTGAACATAAAGGCAAGGTAGAGGGACAGAGCTGAATAAGAGAGAAGAGAAGTGTTAATATGGAAAAGACTGCTCTATGAAGCAGAGTAAAACAATAAGAGACTCTGGTAATCCCTCCTTTACTTACTACAGCGCTGTATAGCCCTTGTGGCTTAGCGCTTCTTTTTGATTATAATACTTACTACAGTGCTGGTGGGAAGAGATGGTGCATATCAATTTCATTACATACTGAATTCAAGATAACATATAAATTACCTGTTTGTTTCAGTGGGTTCACCATCTGAGGAGTGGATATGAAGGGGCATTTGTTTCTTCCGTGGAATATATATGACAAAGTGTAATGATGGCCTAGTCCAGACAAATGATCCTAAAAGAAAAAGAAATATCGCATGATGGCAGAGTGATCAGCATATTAGGTTAACATTTAGAAGGTTCAGTGTTCAAACATTTACTGAGAGAGCCAAGCTAGTTTCTATTTCTATCTCTAAAATTTGTATGTCCATACATCAGTCAATGAAAAGCAGAGAGGCAAGACCAGGAGCTGACATTTCATCCCCTTTCACAGCAAACTCAAATAAGTAATTACTGCACAGAAATGACCAAAAAAAGCCAAAACAGTAAGGCAGTAATCCAAAACATTTCTTACGATGCATCCAGTAAACGTATTACATATTTTACTAATGTTTGCTTCTTAGCTGAAGCAAATCTTGCAGGATTCATATTTGTGGAATCTTTAGAAATAGAACAGCTTAGTAAAAAAGGAAAATATGTACACAGTTTCTAAGAAGATAAGCAACAGAATGAATTCACATTGTCATAGTTTAACAATAATTTACTGTACATTTATATTGTTATGAGTGATATAATGAAAATTGATGTTTCCCATATATATTGCCTTTAAAAATTTAGAACACATACTGTATAATACAGTGGGACTCTGGTTTTCGTATGGTCCGCATATTGTACAATTCAGATTTAGAACACCTTTTTTGGGCAACATTTTGGTCCGGATTTCGTACCTCAATCCGGAAATCGTACATATCTGATGCGTCCGCCTGCCCGGGACGCAATCAGTCTGGCTCTGTCACTGGTTGAGTGAGCATTCATCCGAAACATTTTGCAATTTTTGTGCTTGTTTATTGATTGTGACTGCGAAATAAGCCACCATGGGCCCAAAGAAAGTTCCTAGTGCCAGCCCTATGGTAAAGAAGGTGAGAAACACAATAGAATTCAAAAAAGAGAGTGTAGAAAAATATGAAAGCTGAGGAAATTGCTTCAGAGGAGGAGGAAGAGAGAGGGGAGAAGGTGCCTTCTTCAGTGATTAAGATGTGTGCAAAGTGGAATGAGTGGAATACAGTTGCAAACTTTTGTTGAAAAATATCACCCTGACCAAGCTCATACAAGCCGTATCTGCAACATGTTCAGTGACAATACCTTGTCCCATTTTAAGAAAATCTTAAAGAGATGCCAGAGACAGAGCTCTCTGGACAGATTTTTAGTGAGACAGGAGTCCAGTACCAGTAAAAGACAAATAAGGGAAGTAACCCCAGAGAGGGCTTTGATACCTGAAGTCCTTATGGAGGGGGATTCCCCTTACAAACAATAACCTTGACTCCCTCTCTCCTCCTCACCTTCTTCCATACACCAACAAAAGTCTTCAATAAAGGTATGTAATGTTCATTTATCATTAAAATTAGTCATTTATATTTATTTCTCATCGTTTTTTGTATGTAAAATTATTGTTATTCTTTAAAAAATGTATTTTTTGTTAATATTTTTGGGGTGTCGGAAAAAAGGATTTTGTTTTTAAACTTTTTTTCTTGTGGGAAATATTAATTCGGTTTTCTTTACTTTTTGGGATTTGGAATGCCCTTTCGGGAAAGGGGTTTTAAGTCCCAAAAAAACCAAAGGGGTTCCATTTTTCCATTTAAGGGATCAGTTTGCTTTTCAAAGCCCCTCAAAATTTACCTACCAAATTTGGCTTCAATAGTTCTTTATAGTAGAGGCAACGGGCCCTGGGGCAGGGCAAAATGTTCATGGTCTGTAGACCACTTCGGAGAAAAAAAATTCAGCCCAGGGGCAATATAAAACTTGAAAATCTAAAAATCAATTAGTTTTAACCCCTAAAACTGATTTACCATGGCTTAGGTATTCTGTAAAATGTGAAAAAACAAGGGAAAATTAAAAAAAACACCATAAAGATTCACTCTAAAAACCCCGGGCCAAGGATGGGTGGGGGTGACAAATTTTTTCCAAAACTATAAAAGCCCTTGAGGGGGAATTTTGTTCCCGAAAAAAAGCATTAAAGCAGCTAAATTTTAGTGACTGAAAATCCCTTTTAACAAAAGACTGTGGGGGGGAAAATACACCATGTTTCCCCCTAACCGGGTCCAATCCATGCTATATGCTTTTAAAATAAAAACATAAGTAGAAAAACCAAAGTGGAAAGCATGAATCCCCTTCCATTAAAGGGGTTTTTTTTTCTTAACAAAATTGGCAATCTCCTACTAAGGTAGGTTGACCCAAGATAGTAAACAAATTTATTATCCTTTTATTCAATTGCTGTCTTGCCAAAGTTGATGAATTACCCTATCAGATGGGCTCTCCAAACTGAACAAACCTCCCCCTCCTCGGA
>NW_026467244.1:0-12029 GCF_026875155.1 Cherax quadricarinatus
TTTAGTGCCAGGAATCCCACATTTTTTATTCTGGCCCTATTTTGAATTTGGGAATATTTTGAACTTTGTTTTAAATTTTTCCAAATTACCATTTCGGTCAGTTTATTTTTAGTTAAACATTTGACTTGGCTATTTCTTGGGCCCTCAATCGAAAAATTAGAATAATACTAAAAATACTAAAATTTTGGTCGACGGAAAAATTTTTTTTGGCCCAAAAAGGGGATAAAATTTGGCAAAATCACCTATGAAATATCGCTGACACATAAAAAATTTCACGAGGCATTTTTCGTAAATTTTCCATAAAATTTCGTATTTTTTTTTTTATTACATTCAAAAAAAGTTTCTAACCATTTCTGGGTAAAATAACTTTTTTTTTTTTTTTTTTTTTTAACCCTTTCGGGGTCCAAGCCAAAAAATTGAATCACCACCAGTTCCAAAAATTTGAAAAAAAAAAAAATTTTTTTTTTACAGAATTAAAGGATATTTTTGTAAAGGTAATAAAAAAAAAAAAAATTAAAACTTCAGACTTCCGAGATACGTCCAAGTTTTTGTAGAAAAAATGTGGTGGGGGCAAAATCGACAATTCCCACTACGCTATAATTATTTTGTTTTTTTTTAGTTGTTTTTTTTCTTTTTTTTCCCAATTTTTTTCTTTCCACAACTTTGGGGGCCTGAGAGCCCAAATATGTATAAATTTATATATAAAAACTCACGTTTTAACACAATAACCGCACTAATTTTTATCATATTATTTTTTCCCACTGTTGTTTTTTAAAAATAAACATGCACAAAATTGTAAAATACTAATGTTCATCATATTTTACTTTTTCAACCCCAGGACAGTTTTAGAACGCGGGATTTTTTGGGGAAACTCCTTGAAAAAGGCACCATGCAAAAGGGGGCACCTTACATTCCTACACAAAACCGGGTGTTTTTGCTCTTTGTTGCCTTTTTTTGTTTGTGCCAACAAGCATCTTTCTGACAAATTTCTTTGATTGAAGGAAGCGTATTAGAAATGACCCCTTCTCTTCTCAAACCTTTGGGGTTATTTGTGAAAAATTTCGGGGACCATGTTTATTGCGGGTTTTTTACCTGTACTTCATTAGATTGCTGACAACAGACAAAAAAAATTCACCATAGGGGGTCTTTTACGTCTTTTTTTGGTAATATTTATGCATTCACATTAAAATGTCCATAATGGAAAAAATTTTCATGTACCACTTGTAACCTTACAACACCCCAACAAAACCAATCGCATGCCACTTGTAAACCCAAACCATTTTTTGTGATAATCAACACTGTCACTGGTTTTCGAATACTTCATTGCCCACTCGATAAACTTTGCCACTGTCTTGCATTTCTTTACGGTGAAGGTTTCAACAATTGACATCTCTTTGTCAGCCCCGTAATGCCATAGTCTTGGCAGTAAACACCTGCCGTCATCACCACGAACCCCTGCGTTAGCCGGGGCATATTTTTTACGATTAAACGACTGTGCCACCCCAAAAATTTGTCTTTTCACTCCATGAAATCACTGAGAAAGGGGCTTGTGTACCAGTTATCTATATAATGTGGGGCCCTTACCAAATAAGGTCCATCATTTTTCTCACTACGTCACCTATATACCCAATAATTTTGGTACTTTAAATGTTTTACTACCCTGATACAACAATATCCAAACCAGCCACGCACAACACAGAGTACAAACAATTTTTTCCCAAAGGGGTTCCTCTTGCTCGGTATATATCTTGAAGACTTTTCAAATCCTTTGAACAAAATCAAACTCGTAAATTACAAGATTTTTTGAATGATAAAAATATATCCTGAACTTTTGTTTAATACATAAACTTTTTCTAATCTTGTAAAAACCTGTCATTCTGTCGGCCTGGTTTTGTCGGGAAAAATGCAAAAACGTAAGATAAAAAAACCTGTCACTGTTTTTTTCACTGAAGGATGGTAAAAATTTTACCCATCGTCCCTATGTTTTTTATATATGTTTATAGAGGAGGATAAGCATTATTGTTAAAAAAAGAAAAACATTTCGCAACAGTCGCTTTTCCACCTTGATTTGACTGTGGGATAAGATCGTTTTCCCATGGTGTACTAAAAATACTTATTACTTTCCCGACAAAATTTCCATCAATGGCGGGTCAAAGAATAATTCAAAGAATTCCAGTCTTTGGGCCCGGGGGTTCCAAGGGGGCGGGTAGGTAGAATTCCACTTTGGGTCACAAGGGGTGGGGGTGGAAAAAATTGGGATTTTGCTCCCAAATCCCGATACGGTTTGTGGTGGATACGACATCATGGGCTTTTGTCGGGTGGTTGTGGGGGGCTGGGGGTCCCCCCGCTTTGTCCTTGAACTGATAGTCAGCAGGTGTTCCCCGCTTGGCACAGCGAGTCAGCAGGGCGGTCCCAACCCCACCACCACCCCACAAAACCCATCCACTGATTCGGGGCCCCATCCCCCAATTAGCCCATTTTCCTATCACTACCTAAAAGGGTGTAGGGCCACATGTACTCCAGATGTACTACGGGTTTTACTCCGTCCCCGGGGCAAGCTAGGGAAAACCACCCGACGCTGGGGGGGGGCGCACTTTCCGACGCTTCACGGTGAATATGTTTCCTCACATCACACTCGAATGACGTCGAGCGCAAAAAAATCAAACCACGCAAATCATCGTCTTTACTGAATCAGAGGCCGGGCCAGGGAAAAAATATTATTTTTCTTACGTTTAGGAAAAACCCGACCGTGAGTCACAGTCCCCACCCCAAGGGGTAAAGTCGAGGAAGTCGGGTTTTCTGCATATTTCGTACCTGGTATTATTTGGGTCACTAACCATAAAAAGGCCGTAAAATTTTCGTCTTCATTTCCCTTCCATCAGGGTCAGAACATCAACAGGAAAGGGAAGCCCCCAATTTTCGGGGAGTGAAGCTACTTCAGAACATGGTGAAAAAGGGGTGACGAGCCGGCTTCCCCAATGCTATGCAGGCGCCTAATTTTTTGTTTATGGCCCACTACCGGCAACCCATTCTCTTATGTAGCCTATGACGCTTTCGCGCAAAAATTTGACGGCGCTAAATTTTGGGGGATCACGTTTGGACACCACCGACCGCCGTAATTAGGGAAACGGCCCCTGAAGGTTTTAAATGATGATGAAGATAGGGGGGCAGTAATTTCATGTGCTGGCCAGGGGGGATAACATGTTCCGGGAAAAACCCGGATGGGTGGGAAAGGGCATGAGGCCCTTTCATAGAATGTTTAAAGGGTAAAGCACTGGAACTGATGGGGTCGTGACAAAATGTTTAAAAATGGGGGGGTTAGTTTGAGCCTTGGATTTTTGTTTAATAAAAGTATGAAAGAGGGAAGGTACCTAAGGATTTTGGCCAGGGGGTGTGTATAGTTCCCCTTTTTTAGAGAGAAGGGGATGGATTAAAAGTAAAAGGGATAATTTACCGAGTGTACCAATAAAGGTATGGTAGGGGTTTTTATTAAAAAAATGAAGGGGGACAGCAGGATTGCAATAAACCCAAATCCCGCCCTTTAAAAAGGGGAGGGAATTGTAGATCATTTTTACATTTTAAACATTAAGTGAAATATTTAATAAAGGTAGGGAAGTTTTTTATTACATTTTTGGGTTTGGGGAAAAGGGTAATAGTGGGTAGAGGCAATGTGGGAGATGTTTCAAGTAAGGGAAAAGGTGGGAAGTTTTAAAATGCTGTAAAGTTTTTTAAGATAGGAGGGTCAGGTTAGGGTGCATAAAAAGGAATTACTTTCCCAGTAAAAGTAGGTCTTGGGTAGGATGTGTAAAAGTCACCAGGGGGTTTAAATATTTATTTGGGGGGGTTTAAAAGAATAAGTGCTAGGTGTTAGGGAAGGTTCGGGGTTTAAAATTTTGGGGGGTCCAATACAAAATATAGTTGACATTTTCTTTTTTCAAGATTTTGGCTTCAGGAGTTTTAAAGAAAAAATTGCAAAGGTTAGTGGCGATTTGGGAGGGGGGTGAAATGTAAAAATTTAAAGTAAACATAGATAAGAGTAGGGGAAAGGGCATCAAATGATTAAAAAAAATTGGATATCACTTGGGGAGAGGAATAAAAGTGAATGTTTTCAGAATTTGGAGTTGACTTTCAGGGGGGGTTTAGAAGGATTAGGTTAACTAAACTGATGAAGGGAAAAAAGGCAAATGGGGCATTGGGACTGTGGAAACTGAAACGTTTTTCCCTGAAGGGAAAGAAGGGAAGACATGGGTGTAAGTATGGGTTTTAAATTTTTCATGGGGGAGGGGCTGGAGCAGTGGGGAAGTCATCTAAGGGGAGTGTGTGGGTAAATACTATGCAAAGAATTTTTTTTTTGGACATTAGAAGGTGTGGAGTTAAAAGTATTAGCAAGGCTAGGGGGTTTTTTGGGTGATTTGATCATTTAGAAGGGAAAGGAAAAAAATAGAATACTTGAAAGCTGGGGTGGGGGGGTTTTCCTCGAAAAAGGGTTTAGGTGAGGGAAAGGGGTTTTTGGGTAAGGGGTTGGCTTCCACAAAGGGTTTGTGGCTTAGTAAGGTGGGTGGAGGAGAGTGGTTTTTGGGGACCTGACAGCTGTTGGAGTGTGAGCAGGGTAAAATTTTGTGAAGGGGGTTCAGGGGAAAATTTTTAACCGACTTGAGTCCCAGAGGGGGAGTCAGTGCCTGCACTTTAAAGTAGGGTTTGGGATATTTGGGTTTTTAAAGGGGCACTAACCGTCATCTGAGCACCTCTGCAAAAGTGATTATGTAAATGATGGGGAAAGTGTTTTAAGAGAAAAATTTTTTTTTTTCCCCCTTTAGGGACCCTTTTTCCCGGGAAAAAGGCTGACATGTTGAGAAAGAAAAAAATATATTACTTTAAAAAAATTACAAATTTGGGTAGTTTTTAACAAAGGGGAAAAGGGGGCTCACCAAGAAAGTAAATGAACTGTTGGTGCATTTTGACGTTATTTCAATGGGGGGGGCTTATAATTTTGATCAAATTTGAAAATTCTTTCTAGCGGAATGCCATAAGGGGAAATGCCGTAAAACAGGGGACTACTGTATCATTTTAAATAAATGAAATTGCTGGGGCCACAGATGTCTCATATAACAAAAAGACTAAAAGAGCTGAGGGATTAACTCTTTGTTTTTAAAAAAAGGTTAACTTTAAACCCAATCGTAAAACCCTTGTGGAAACAAAAAAAAGAAGGGGGGGGAGAGAGGGGGGAAGGGGGAGAAGGGAATAGAAAAGTGGTTTTTTATTCTTGATGTATTTGGGGGTGAGCTAACATTTATAAGGGACGGTCGGGCCCCACTATCCATCATTGGGACCTTGATTTGCCGGGTTAGGATTTGATGGTTTGGGGGTGATTAGGTTAGAATCACTTAATTAACCTTCAAAAGGTCTGCACACTTCCTCATTTTTCCTCACTGCTTTCTCCCCCACTGGTTTCGCTGTGGTTTAAACCACTGGGCCCAATTCTAGTCTATAGTGATGCATTGTGTCGTATAGTATGGCATTTGGTCGGTATAGTGATGGCATTTTGTCGGGACAGTGGGGGCATTGAGTCGGCTTAGGATGACATTGGAGTCGGGTTTGTGATGACCATTGGGGTCGGCTTTAGTGAGACATTGGGAGCGGCTTAGTGATGACATTGGGTCGGCTTAGTGATGACATTGGAGTCGGCTTAGTGATGACAATTTGGGGTCGGCTTAGTGATGACATTGGAGTGGCTTAGTTGATGACATTGGAGTCGGCTTAGGATGACATTGAGTCGGCTTAGTGATGACATTGGAGTCGGCTTAGTGATGCATTGGTCGGCTTAGTGATGACATTGGATCGGCTTAGTGATGACATTGGAGTGGCTTAGTGATGACATTTTGGGGTCGGCTTAGTGATGACATTGGAGTCGGGTTAGTGATGACATTGGAGTCGCTTAGTGATGACATTGGGGTCGGCTTAGTGATGACATTGGAGTCGGCTTATGATGACATTGGGGTCGGCTTAGTGATGACATTGGAGTCGGCTTAGTGATGACATTTGGGTCGGGTTAGTGATGACATTGGAGTCGGCTTAGTGAGACATTGGAGTTTGGGTTAGTGATGACATTGGGGTCGGCTTAGTGATGACATTGGAGTCGGCTTAGTGATGAATTGGAGTCGGCTAGTGATGACATTGGAAGTCGGCTTAGTGATGACATTGGAGTCGCTTAGTGATGACATGGAGTCCTTAGTGAGACAAATTTGGGTCGGCTTAGTGATGACATTTAGTCGCTTAGTGATGACATTGGAGTCGGGTTAGTGATGAAAATTGGAGTCGCTTAGTGAGACATTGAGTCGGCTTTGTGATGACATTTGGGGTCGGCTTAGTGATGACATGGAGTCGCTTAGTTATACATTGGGGTCGGCTTAGTGATGACATTGGGTCGGCTTAGTGATGACATTGGAGTCGCTTAGTGATGACAATGGAGTCGGGTTAGTTTATGACATTGGAGTCGGCTTAGTGATACATTGGAGTCGGGTTAGTGATGACATTGGGGTCGGCTTAGTGATGACATTGGAGTCGGCTTAGTGATGACATTGGAGTCGGCTTAGTGATGACATTGGAGTCGGCTTAGTGATGACATTGGAGTCGGCTTAGTGATGACATTGAGTGGGCTTAATGATGACATTGGAGTCGGCTTATGATGACATTGGAGTGGGCTTAGTGATACATTGGAGTCGCTTAGTGATGACATTGGAGTCGCTTAGTGATGACATTGGAGTGGGCTTAGTGATGACATTGGAGCCGGCTTAGTGATGACATTGGAGCCGGCTTAGTCATGACATTGGAGCCGGCTTAGTCATGACATTGGAGCCGGCTTAGTCATGACATTGGAGCCGGCTTAGTCATGACATCTGAAATTATTCTATCCGAAATTAGTACCGGATTACTGATCTAACCTGATAACTGATTGCTGGATTAATGATGGCCGATCTTTATTTAGGGAAGCCAGTTAGCTGGACGCAAGTCCCGGAAGTGGGAAATACAGTACCTTCACTCTGAAGGAGGGGTGGGGTTGTTGTACTTGAGAGGATCATTTTAATTGTCTGTGCATTTCTGACAAGACTGTTGTTACATGAGCAATGCAATGGTGAATTTATATAATGTGCAATTAAAATGATTGTTTCACTATAAGGATATAAACAAATATCAATTCCTCCGTCAGAAAAGTTCTTAGACTAATTTTCATGCATTGAAATTTCTGTGAAAAAGGAAAAAAAATTAATCTTTTTGCATTAGAGAATTGTTAATACATGTACCTCTACTTTCAAGATACAGTTGTTAATAGCTAGTCATTTTACTTTGGCACTCCAAGGTATGAATGACTAGATTAAGAAAATGCTATATTGATTAGATTCATATAGTTCATTTCCAGGGGGAAACATAAATGTAAGGTTGTTTTAGATGTGTAAATCTTTTTGATTAGGTAGAACTTTATTTATTTTTAGGAATCTGCACATCGGAACAAGTTCTGTATCATCGTTGACAATTGCCAGCAGAAAAAGAATGAGCCATCTAAAAAGATCACAAAGCATCTCCCCTCAAGATGGTAAGTTAAGTCAGGTTTATCCAATAATTATTAAATTTTAAAAACTTTATTACAGCCCATTCTTCCTTTCAGATGAGGGACAAATGTAGTGTAGAGAAAAAATCAATCCGTTTTGTTATTATGTACATTTTCCCCCCTACTTACGAACCTGAGTGTTCTTGACAATAATTGCTAGTGTTCAGATCTTAAAAACTGTTCTTCTCACTATCACTCGTGTTTAGCCCGAGAATGTGTTCCATGATGATATTCTGTATTCAATTTTATTGTATTTTTCAGTGACATTAGTTCCTTCTTTTCCCCTGTTCTTCCCATTCATATTCCTTTACTTTTTCTCTCCCACTCTAATCGTTTTGGGGTAAGCCCTACAGGGGCATTAGCAACAGTGATTGCTTCCTTCTCTCCCATTGTATCTGACAGAACGTCTATACATGTGCTCGTACATATATGCTCACTTATGTTGATACTTGTAATGCTGGGTCACCGTAATGCAGTGGTGGGATTTGTGGTTTGTGCCTAGGGGTAGGGGGAGGTCACTTCATGGGAGGGGTTGCTGCTCTTTGTTTGGGTATTTGCCTAAAAACCCAGTATCATTTTTTGCATAAATAGTGAATATTTCCCCTTACCGAGTATACCAGGAAAATTTGTACGGTTGGGGTTATAATGGAAAAATTAGAGGTAAGACAGAATGTAGGATTGCGGATGAGCAGGGAGGTTTTGGGAGTGGTAGGATGTGTAGATCAGGTGTTTACATTGAAGCATATATGTAAACATATTTAGATAAAGATAGGGAAGTTTTTATTGCATTTATGGATTTAGAAAAGGCATATGATAGTGGATAGAGGAGCAATGTGGCAGATGTTGCAAGTATTGGAATAGGGGGTAAGTTATTAAATGCTGTAAAGAGTTTTATGAGGATAGTGAGGCTCAGGTTTAGGGTTGTTAGAAAAAGGAGACTACTTCCCGGTAAAAAGTAGGTCTTAGACGGGGATTGTAATTCACCATGGTTTTTAATATATTTATAGATGGGGTTGTAAAGGAAGTAAATTGCTAGGGGTTTGGAGAGGGGTGGGATTAAATTAGGGGGAATCAAATTCAAAATGGAATTGACACATACTTTGCTGATGATACTGTGCTTAGGGAGATTCTAAAGAAAAATTGCAAAGGTTAGTGGATGAGTTTGGGAATGTGTGTAAAGGTAGAAAGTTGAAAGTGAACATAGAAAAGAGTAAGGTGATGAGGGTGTCAAATGATTTAGAAAAAAGAAAAATTGGATATCAAATTGGGGGGGAGGAGTATGGAAGAAGTGGAATGTTTTCAAAATACTTGGGAGTTTGACGTGTCGGCGGATGGATTTATGAAGGATGAGGGTTAATCATAGAATTGATGAGGTAAAAAAGGTGAGTGTGCGTTGAGGTAAATGTGGAGTCAAAAAAACTTATCTATGGAGGCAAAGAAGGGAATGTATGAAGTATAGTAGTACCAACACTCTTATATGGGTTGAAGCTTGGGTGGTAAATGCAGCAGCGAGGGGACGGTTGGAGGGAGTGGGGATTTCCTGTTTAAGGGCAATGTGTGGTGTAATATTATGCAGAAAATTCGGAGTGTGGAAATTAGGGGAAGGTGTGGAGTTAATAAAAGTATTAGTCAGAGGGCAGAAGAGGGGTTGTTGAGGTTGGTTTGGTCATTTAGAGAGAATGGACAAAGTAGAATGACATGGAAAGCATATAAATCTATGGGGGAAGGAAGGCGGGTAGGTCGTCCTCGAAAGGGTTGGAAGAGGGGTAAAGGGGGTTTTGTGGGTAAGGGGCTTGGACTCCAGCAAGCGGCTAAAGCGGTTAGATGGGAGTGAATGGAGACGAATGGTACTTGGGACCTGACGATCTTTTGGGAGTGTGAGCGGGGTAATATTTAGTAAAGGGGATTCGGGAAACCGGTTATTTCATATAGTCGGACTTGAGTCCAGGAAATAGGAAGTACAATGCCTTCACTTTAAAGGAGGGTTTTGGGATATTGGCAGTTTGGAGGGATATGTTGTGTATCGTTGTGTGTATGCTTCTAGACTGTTGTATTCTGAGCACCTCTGCAAAAACAGTGATAATGTGCGAGTGTGTGAAAGTGTTGAATGATATGAAAGTATTTTCTTTTTGGGGATTTTCTTTCTTTTTTGGGTCACCCTGCCTCGTAGAGACGGCCGACTTGTTAAAAAAAAAAAAAAAAAAAAAATTCCCCTTTTGTCTAAGTTTGCTAACACTCCTTGTTGATGACATAAATGCGGGCTCCATGAAATTTGTAATCTTCCGTCTCATCACTCTTTGAAGATTTTTATGATGTGCGAGGTTAGGGCTAACTGGGCTGTAATTTTAAACTATGCTCTACTACCTGGAGGTGGTGAAAAATGGTGCAGATAGCTCAGGTGGGTGGTGGGGTAATGGTAGAGATTGTACAGGTGGGTGGGGGTAATGGTAGAGGTAGTACAGTGGTGGTGGTAGAGGTAGTACAGGGGGTGGTGGTAAGGTAGTACAGGTGGGTGGGGGTTTGGGTAGTACAGGGGGGTGGAGAGGATACAGGGGGGTGGTGGTAGAGGTAGGATACAGGTGTGGGTGGTGGTAGAAGTAGTACAGGGGGGTGGTGTAGAGGTATACAGGTTGGTGGTGGTAAGGTAGTACATGTGGTGGGGGTAAGGGGAGTACAGGTGGGGGTGGTAGAGGTAGTACAGGTGGGTGGGGGAGAGGTAGTACAGGTGGGTGGTGGTAAGGTATACAGGTGGGTGGTGGTAAGGTAGTACAGGTGGTGGTTGGGAGAGGTATACAGGTGGGTGGTGGTAAGGTAGTACAGGTGGGTGGTGGTTAGAGGTAGTACAGGTGGGGTGGGGGGTAGAAGGTATACAGTGGGGGGGGTAGGTGGTAGAGGTAGTACAGGTGGGTGGTGGTAGAGGTAGTACAGGTGGGTGGGGGTAGAGGTAGTACAGGTGGGTGGTGGTAGAGGGAGTTTCAGGTGGGTTTGGTGGTAGAGGGATACAGGTGGTGGTGGTAGAGGTAGTACAGGTGGTGGTGTAGAGGTATAAAGGTGGTGGTGGTAGAGGTTAGTACAGGTGGGTGGGGTAAGGTAGTAAAAGGTGGGTGGTGGTAGAGTAGTACAGTGGTGGTGGTAGAGGTAGTACAGGTGGTGGTGGTAGAGGGAGTACAGTGGGTGGTGGTAGAGGTAGTACAGGTGGGGTGGGAGAGGTAGTACAGGTGGGTGGGGGTAGAGGTAGTACACGGGTGGTGGTAGAGGTAGTACAGGGGTGGTGGTGGTAGAGGTAGTACAGGGGGTGGTGGTAGAGGTAGTACAGGCGGTGGTGGTAGAGGTAGTACAAGGCGGGTGTGTAGAGGTAGTACAGGCGGGTGGTGGTAGAGTATACAGGCGGTGGTGGTAGAGTAGTACAGCGGTGGTGGTAGAGGTATAACAGGCGGTGGTGGTAGAGGTAGTACAGGCGGGTGTGTAGAGGTAGTACAGGCGGTGGTGGTAGAGTAGTACAGGCGGGTGGTGTGTAGAGGTAGTACAGGCGGGTGGTGGTAGAGTAGTACAGGCGGTGGTGGTAGAGGTAGTACAGGCGGGTGGTGGTAGAGGTAGTACAGGCGGTGGTGTAGAGGTATACAGCGGGTGGTGGTAGAGGTAGTACAGCGGGTGGTAGAGGTAGTACAGGCGGGTGGGGAGAGGTAGTACAGGCGGTGGTGTAGAGGTAGTACAGGCGGGTGGTGGTAGAGGTAGTACAGCGGTGGTGTAGAGGTAGTACAGCGGGTGGTGTAGAGGTAGTACAGGCGGGGGTGGAGAGGTAGTACAGGCGGGTGGTGTAGAGGTAGTACACGGCGGGTGGTGGTAGAGGTAGTACAGGCGGGTGGTGGTAGAGGTAGTACAGGCGGTGGTGTAGAGGTAGTACAGGCGGGTGGTGGTAGAGGTAGTACAGGCGGGTGGTGGTAGAGGTAGTACAGGCGGGTGGTGGTAGAGGTAGTACAGGCGGTGGTGGTAGAGGTAGTACAGCGGGTGGTGGTAGATAGTACAGCGGGTGGGTAGAGGTGTACAGGCGGGTGGTGGTAGAGTAGTACAGGCGGGTGGTGTAGAGTAGTACAGCGGTGGGTAGAGGTATAACAGCGGTGTGGTAGAGGGTAGTACAGGCGGTGGTGGTAAGTAGTACAGGCGGGTGGTGTAGGTAGTACAGGCGGTGGTGGTAGAGTAGTACATAGCGGGTGGTGGGAGAGGTAGTACAGGCGGGGGGTGGGAGAGGTAGTACAGGCGGGTTTGGGAGAGAGGGAACAGCGGTGTGGAAAGGGAGTACAGGGGGTTTGGTGAGGTAGTACAGCGGTGGTGGGAGAGGGAGTAAAAGGGGTAAGGGGGTATGCAGGTGGGGAGTGGTGGTAATGGTAGAGATAGTGCAGGTGGGGAGTGTGTGGTAAAAAAT
>NW_026467245.1:0-12887 GCF_026875155.1 Cherax quadricarinatus
GGGAGCTGGTAATCACCGCACAACAGTTTTTGGGGGGTTATTATGGGTTTAAAGGGTGGTTGGCTAGGTTGATCCCCAGGCAAAAAATACCAAAAGGTGGGTGGGGAAATTTATTAATGAGGGGTATAGGGTAAGGAGTGTTGTCTGGGTACATATATTGTATTTTTTGAAAGGATCCTACTTTTTGGTAATTTTTCTTAGATATACTGATGCGGAGGGGGAATTTAAATTTAAGATTACAGTCAAGGAAAAGCCCTAAAAATTTTACTCTCAGTGTTTCTTGTACGGTTTTAGGGGACCCTTTTTTTAAATCGATATATTAAGTTGGATATTAAGGCTTTGTTGGGTCATCATTCAAGTACTGTATATTTTTTTAGCATCATTGTTTACAGTGTTTCTAAGTATGCGCAAATAGAACGGGTTTTAAAAGAACATAAGAAAGGAGAAACTGCAAGGCCTGTGCCATACTGGGCAGCCCTTTTACAATCACCCACAACAACATTTGACCAACCCAAATTTTTCAATGCTACCCAAGAAATAAGCTCTGATGTGCAATCCCATCAAATCCCCCCCCCTCCCACTATTTACTTATCCAACCTAAATTGAAACAAACCCCAAAGTCCTAGCCTCAAAAACCCAACGGTAGACTGTTCCACTCTCAACTCCCCTTTTTTTCCCAAAACCCAATATTTTTTCCTATGTCCTTTCTAAATCTAAATTTATCTAATTTAAATCCATTACTGGGGTTCTCCTTGGAGAGATTCCTCAAGACTTGTTAATATCCCCTTTATTAATCCTACTTCCATTTATACACTTCGATCATTTCTCCCCTCTTTCTTTTCAAACAAGTGAATGTAATTTAAGAGTCTTAATCTTTCTTCATAAGGAAGATTTCAATCTAGTATTAATTTAGTCATCCACCTGAAAGTTTTCTAACGAATTTAGTCCATTTTGTAATAGGAACCAGAATTACGCTAATCTAGGAGGCCTTACTAAGATGTATAAAGCTGCAGATGACCCCCGGACTTCTGTTCTTACACTTCTGATATAAATCCCCGTAAACTATTTGCCTTATTACTACGCTTAGGGATTGCGTCTTGGTTTAAAGGTTTCTGCTACCATAACCCCAAGTCCTTTTCGCAACTGTATGGCAAGTTTCAATTATTTTAAATTATAAGTGCTATGGTTATGGGCACTTTTCCCACTTCAGAACCTTTCATTTATCTACATTGAACTGCATCTGCCACTTTTTTGACCAAGAGTAAGTTTGTCTAAATCCTCCTAATTTTCCCCAAAATCTACGTTTAATCAATTACCTACCTATCTTTGTGTCACGGGGGAAATTTTCTCATACACTAGTAATTCCTTCATCAAAATCATTGAATATATAAACAACAAAGGCCCAAACTGATCCCTGTGGAAGCCACTTGTTAATGACCCCCCTCGGATTTTTAAACCCCCTTTAGGACACTCCTTTCTTCCTGCTGGAGCCATGATTTGATCCACAGAGCACTTTCCCCCAATGCATGAGGTCTTTCTTCAACAGTCTTTGGTGCGGAACTTTTTTATCAAACCCCTTCAAAAATCTAAAAAAAATATAAAATTTCTTATCGGGTCAACAGCCCCAAAAAGCTTTACTAAAAAAAAGTTAAAAAATTATTAGACAAGCCCGGGCCCTTGTGAATCCATGCGATATTTTAAAAAGCTATCTTATCGAGATGGTTTTCTTTAATCTCAGCTAAAATTGCCTATAATTTGCCACAATTGAGGTCAGGCTTATTGGGGGGGTAATTTGACGGTAAGACTTGTCCCCTGTTTTAAAAATGGGAAAATTACATTACCACTTCCCCAATCAGCACACACCTTTTTGAAGAGATAAGTTAAAAAATATTATTAAGGTTCACAGACTTCCATTTTGTTTCCCTTTTAGAACCCTTTTAAAAAACCTCACAGGGCCCCCTGACTTTTTTGCTTCAGGGTCTATCTGCTTCACAACCATTTTTACAGTGACTATGTTTTTACAAATTTATCTTCTTCGGCCCCACTATAAAAATTAATTACCGGGAAAACTACTAGTTCTTCTGTGTAAAAACCGAGAGAAAAAATTATTTTAAAACGAGCACATTTCATTTTCTTTGTCAGTAAGATGCCCCTATTTTTTTAAGGGGACCTTTTTATCTCTGACTTTTGTTCTTATACCGGAAAAAACTTTTTGGGTTATTTTAGAATCCCTAGCAACTTAATTTCATAGTCCCCTTTTTGCTTTTCGTATCCCCTTTTTTAAAGTCCCTCTTGTTCAATATACTGATTTCCCAAATGACCCTGCCTCTTTTTAAGCCTTTAAAAAATTCCTTTCTTATGCCCTATAATATTTCAGCCCCATATCATCCATTTTTTGGGGCATTTCTAGATCTAAATTTCTTTATAAGGGATAAATGTTCTTTGACAGCATGTATTTTGGTTCAGAAAACTGTCATATTGATACTCTCTTCGTTACCCCCCTCAACAGAGATAATGTTCCTAAGCCCCATCGTAACTGCTAACAAAATTGGGACGTTACTGAGTTATCCCTACTACATACTTCCATTCAATTCTAAATGAAATTGTTTGTGGTCGTAGCCCCCATTTTTTTTCTGAAACTTCAAAATTTATTAAAAAAGGGGTTTCTTTGTTTCCAGAACTAAGTCAAGCGGTTATTCCCCCTTGTGTTCTGTCACAAACGCTTCAAAACAACCCTGAACTACTTCTAAAACGTATGATTCAAAATTCCCCCAGTCAAAAAATTCCAATAAATATGACTAAATTAAAAGTCCCCCCTAGAATTACTACATTACGTCCTTTTGGGGCCCAAACAATTTCTCCCATAGTAGTCTTCCCTGGCCCCTATCAAAATTTTGGGGGGAAGTATACACCCCAAATTTAATTTTTTCATGCCCCTCTAAAAAATTCTATCCAAACAACTCTGTTTTTGGGTTTACTTCAACTTAATACCCGTTTTAATTTTGCAAATTTCAAGCGATTCGGACATACAATGCCACCCCACCCCCCTTCCCGATACTTCTATCTATTTGGGAAAAATTTGAAACCCTGAATGTGACATTCTGGGCATGTCCCGACTTTTTGAAAAAACCACCTCAGTAATGGAAAATACATCTATTTTTCCTCATAGCAACTATCTAAAGCCCGTCCATCTTATTCCTACACTGCGACTTTGTGTAATATATACTTAAGGACCCCCCCTTTCTCTTTATCATTCCTGCTCCTTTTTCGTTTTTCCACTAAACCTTACTGTCCTTGTCAATTAGTGCCACGGGCCTTCCGAATCCACCCATTTTCCCTATTACTATTCTCCTAGTCTCATATTACTACCCTAACTCACATTTTCCCCCGCAAAAAACCCTACCAAAACATTTTATTTAAAAAACCTAAAGCCCCCTCCACTGTGTGGCCAGGCTCCCCCCACCCCTAGACAAGTGAACCCCATCCCGGAAAACAGTCTTTCTGCCATAGAAGAGGCCCCTTTGTCATGAATTTTTCCCCGCTTTTCCTTACAGTATTGTCCCCAGAAATTTGACACCAATTGCTCGGGACAACCATTCTTTCCAATCCTCCCCTTTCAAAAGCACAAGACGTTTCCCACCTCTTCCTAATTATCTCTATTGCTCCCCTATACCTCTAATCGGGCCCTACTCCTACGTCTCCCAAATCGTTGCCCCCACACTGGACAGAAATAGGTTTGCTCCCATTACCTTCCATGATGTCATCCAGACGGCTAACAATATCCTTCATCCCAGCCCCAGGAAAACACACTCTCTGCCTCCTACTCCTATCCTTCAAAAAAAAGCCCATCCATGTACCTAATCTGACTACCCCAAAAACGAAATTTTTTTACCTTCCTGGCGTGTCCGAAGTGATGCCCGAGTAGTGACTCAAATTCTACAGTAGCAACACCACTTGTAGAATTCTCATGAGTTCTCGGGTCTTCGGGGGGGTTTCTAGGAGTCACACTCACGCTGCCAATTTCCTTGGTGCTCGTTGGGGGCATTCCCAAGAACACTCACATTCGCATAGCCCCGAAATGAGTTGGAAAGTTTCCACGGCATCTTCGGGTTTTCTCGTTGTTTCTGCCTCTCCAACCTTTCTTAATCTTCAGCGGGTTTCCCATGTTGCCCGACCACTACCAACTCCCCTCTAACCGGGGGACTCCAACAGGGGGATTATTTACGAATCCTCTTGTTCTCCTCCTTAATCGCCGTATCTCCATTTTTTAGCAATCTGATTTTTCTTCAGCTGCGGGTTAAAGCTGCTCAAAGAGGGCACCGGGTTTCAGACACAGAGAGCACACAAACAGGTCTTCACGAGCTAAGTACAATCACCAGGATCCCAGATGCATTGGGGGGGCATTTATGTATTATTTTTATTATTTTTTAAAACAAAAAAGCGCTAAGCCCCAAGGGCTATACAGCCCCTGCAGGGGGGAAGGAAGCGAGGGTATTTTGGGGGCGAAGGGGGAGGAATTCCCTAGGGTTTCAGAAAACAGGGGGGGGGGGATTATGGGGAGAGGGGCAAGAGTTGAAGTAGAAAGGGCTGAAGGGGTTCATTGTTGTCAAAAATCAATGAAAGTCCGGATGAAAGGGGGGTCCCTCACGAGAAGGGAAGGGAAAAAGAGAGCACGGGCTAGACAACGACGGGGGTAAATTCTGCGTGCTCGTTGATAAAGGGGGATCCAACAAAAGTGGCTGACTGAAATGGGGTTGGAATTCTCACAGAGAGGAGCAGGCACCTCCAGAGATTCCATGATAAGACGAATGGTCAATGCGAAGACGGGAGAGTAGTCTCCCAAACCCCGACACTGGTGATAAAAAGGCCAGTAATCATACTCGGTTTTTTAAAAATTGAAGTTTGTTGCCCAGCAAGTAGCCAACGTTGTTGCCAAAGGGTGTGAAGGTGGGAAATTTTGCAGCAAAAAAGTCCGTAAATGGGAAAACCTCATTAAATGGTAGGTCATGTACTGCTGACCGGCAGATTGTCTGCCTGTTCTTGCCCCGTACGTTTTAATGACCAGGGGCCCAACAAAAAAAAAACTTTAGCTTGGATATAAGGACTAATGGGAGGTGTATCAAAATTTTGTATAGCCTGTAAAGCCTAAGGGAGTCGAGACAACCACAAATGATACAAGGGATAGATCAATACGGATAAGTGCTGCAAGGATGGGATACAAATTTAGCAGTAAAAAAACTAGCCAAGTAGTAAATGCCCTCGTACGCCGTCCCGGGAAAAACTGCTGGAATCCCACGCCCTCAAAAACTTAAACCCTCTGTGTACACAGCAATGGCATGAGAAAGAGAGTGGGAAATGGTCAAAAAAAAGAGGGGAAACGCCGAGACATTTGGCTTTTTGAGCAAGGGAGAGAGAAAGAACAGACTCGAAAACTGGAACTTCCCGGGGGGTAGGGGAAAAATGAGATGCTACATGAACATAGGAAGGTGGTAAATTTAAGAGAAGACAAGCGAATGAAGGGGAAGAGAGAAGGGGTGGAGTAAAAAGGGGCGGGGGAACAAATAAAAAAGTCTACTAATTCAGTGACCCTTCTATAAAAGGGAAAGGGTTGCAGAATCATGAGAGCGAAAATGTACGAAGGGGAATGGCCCTCACGGGGATCGATAAGGGGGAACGTTTGCTTCTGCATAGAGGCTCTCAACAGGGCAAGAGCGAAAAGCACCAAGGCATAAACGTAAACCCTTTGGGGATAATGGGGTTTAAAGGGTAAGAGAGTAGAGGGGATGCTGCTGAATAGACTGGTCACATAACAAGTTTCTATAAAATGGGGTGGGAAAGTAGGTGAAGGAGGTTCGCGATCAGCTCCCCGTGAAAGATGAGCAAGGGTTTTTAAGAAGGGTTTAGCCGGCGTGAAAGTTTCCTTCAGAGAGGGAAAGGATTTCCAGGATAACCTACGGTCAAAGAGGAGGCCCAAAAACTTACTTCAGGGCAGGGTAAAGGGGGGCCATAGAGGACAAAGGATGATTTGGGGATGACAGAGCACTAGTGAAAGTAATTTGGGGGGTTTTAGTGCGGAAATTTAAATCAGGTAGGTGGCCCCAATTTGGGAAAAAAAAGGTTGACCCATGCTGGGAGAAATTGAAAAGAGGTGACAGCACGCCTGCACAAGCAATAGCAAGTCAAAAATAAGTGATGACCAAATATTTGATGGAACAGAGGCCAAAACATTAAAGCAAGGAAAAAAAAGTTTTTGCTCAAAACACATCCTGGGGCACCTTCACTTGGGTAAAGTCCGGGGGGAGCACATATTAACCCAACACGGAAAACTGTCAGTTTTAAAAAATTTTTAAGGAAGGGTGTAGTTGCCTCGAAAGGGCCCAAGGGGTGGGTTGGGCTAAAAAATTATACCTCCAATTTGTGTCATAGCCTTTCCCAAGGGGCAAAAAAATGGGAAAAACTGAGTGTTATTTTAAAGGGATTATGAACGACCCAGGTAGTAAGGGGTCTATGGAGAACGCCCTACAAAAACCCTATTGAGATGGAGAGACTGTTTTTGGTTTTCTAAATACCACACTAAACTTTTTATTTACCAGGCGTTCCATCATTTTGCAAACTCCCACTGGAAAAGAGCAATGGGACGATAGTGGGAGGCTTCTTTGTCCTGTAGTGCCTGGTTTGGGGAAAAAAGGGGAGAAAAAAATAAAAATTTTCCAAAAGCTGGGAAAACCCCTTGGACCAAATAAGAATGTAAAAGGCGTAAGGGGAAACTGCAAGGGTTTTGACCGATGTAAAGGGTTGTAGCAAAAAGGGAATATGAATGTTTGGGCCCCGGGTTTGGGTTTTATCGGCAAGTAAATATTTTGGTTGTTTTCCAGTTCTTGAAGTGTAAAAGGAACATTATCTTTTTCTTTCTGAGAGAAGAAAATTTCCAAGGGTGTAACTCTCGGGCAGACTTTGAGGAAAGAAAGAGGGGCATAAGGGAGCCCCTGGAAATACGGACCGATGATTCCCAAATTTCTTTGGCAACATCTAGTGGGTTTGCTAAAATCAACCCCCGGAACCCGCAGAACAGGAGCCGGGCCCAGGAGAATATTTACCACTCATTTTTTCGTATTTTTTTCCAACTGCCTCATAGGGGAAAAGCAGAGGTGATGGTGGAGACTTAAATCTCGCCAGCAAGTGCTTTTGGTCACTGATTGACAACGGGGGAGCGATCCCCACGCTTTTGCTTAAAATCAAGAACCCCCCGTGGTTCTGTTGTACCGGGACCTGCCCCAAGGGAGCGCATTTCAAATGTTTCTGCACGGGGCACAAACAGGAACCAACCCAAAGGGACGCAATTTTTGAGAATGCCCGGCCCGGAAATTTGGGGTTTTACAATTAAAACGCTGGGGGTTTTTAAAAAGGAAGGGGCGAGAAGAGGGTAAAAGCTCATCGAGGAGGACGAAGAAGGAAAACCCCTCTAAAAACAGTTGGGGGGGTTTAGTAATGGTTACAAAATTTTCCTGATCAAAATTTCCCGTGTTTGGGGTGCGGGAAGAGGGGGGGAATATGAAGGGGAAAATAATAATGATTTTGGGAAAAGATCGGTCATGTAATCCCGGGGGGAACAGACCAAGTGAAGTCTAATGCGGAGAGGAAGAAACAACTGAGAGATCGATGCAAAGGGGGAAGGGGTTTTGAGTCCCCCAAGGATCAAAATGGGTGCGAGTACCTGTATTTAAAAAATGGAGGGGGGGGGTGGCAAGAAAAGCCCTGAATGCCACGGGGGAAACACAGTGAGAAACCCCCCCCCCCGAGGAAAATGGTTTGGGGAATTAAAAAAACGCCAAGTAACAATCGGTGGCGGTTTAAAGGGCCGAAACAAGAAAAGGGAAAAATCCGGGAAAGGATAATCCCGAGAAAGGGGAAAAGATATAAAGAACAGAGCGTAAAACACCTATGCAAGTGGATACGGGTTTCTGGTTTTAAAAGCAGCGAGGAAAGAACAAAAAGCTGATGGTTTCGGAAAAATCAGTGCGTAAAAGAAGGGGGACTTTTCATTAAAGGCCCATCAGGAAAAGGACCCGAAGAATACAATAAAATTTTAGCCTGAGATGGGGGAGATTTAAACAAGTGTAATTTTTTGGGTTTCCCGTAAGCAAACACCAACAGGGGGGAAAATTGGGAGAGTAACATCTGAAGCTCACCCCCCATTACCCCCCGAGGCCGGGGTATATTTTCCCCCTGTAAATAGGCCTGATTGGGCCCAAAGATAAAGGGGAAACCCGAAATCCGAGGTTTAAGGGGTTTCCCCCGGACTTAGAGGGGGTTTGAAAAATCCACATGCGGGGCAGTGGAAAACGTTTAATTTGCGAAAAGGGAAAGGGGCGCTGTGAAGAAAGGAGTTTTCGCAGATGGAGAGAGGAGGGGAGAAGGAACGGAGGGGGGAACAGAGTCCATTATGGTTTGGTCTCTGCAATTTTATTCAGGGGAAATTTCTTCAAGTTTTTTTGGAAAATTTAGGGGGACTGTTTTGGGAGACAATTTTGGAAAAAGGGGAGGGGGGGGGAGGAAATAAAAATTGGAACTGTATTGGGTTGTCCCCAAGGGAAAGGGGGGGGGGGGAAAGAGTGGAGGGGAAATGGAGAAAACGGGAAGGGCGAAGGGGCAAAAAACCGGGGAGGTGGAGAAGGGGGAAAAAATTGGGGGGGAAAACGGGGGAGGAGGTACAGTACGAGGGGAGGGTGAACCTCTACACTTGAAACAGAGCCATGTGAGGGGGGAACGGGTACAAAACAGGGAAGGAAAATGAGGAGGTGGAAGAGGGGTTGGGGGTGTTAACGGACCTTTTTTTGATTTTTGAAAGTAGAGGGACTTTGGGAGGGGGTGTATACGAGATCTTGTGCATGGGCTTAGAGAGGAACAGAAGAAGCGAGATCAGCTGAGCGTTAAAGTGGGGACCCCGGGCCCTGGGGACAGCAAAAGAATTAGATACGGAGTGATAGGGGAAAAGGAAACCCACAAGGTGGTGGCAGAAATGGGGATCCCAAAGGGGGGGGAGTTTTGAAACACGGGAAAAAAGAAACACGAGGTGTCCCCCTTGGAGGCGGAGATGGAAATGCCATGGCATGGGGGAGACCTTCTGCCTTTGGGGGTAACGGTTTTCCCCCGCTCGTTTAAGTAGATTTGAAAACGGCGAGATATAAAGGGTGAGTATGAAAATTAAAGGCAAGGGGGGGTCGTTTGCAAGACGTATTGAAGGTCATCGGCACCAAGATGGGCATTCGCATAGATCTGCAATATTTCCTGGATCCAAATCGCAGCAATTTCTACACTTTTGCAGTTAGGGATCACCTTTAACTTGAAACCCGTGTCCGCTACATAAACTGAGAAGGGAGTTCAGGCTGTAAAAAAGCTAAACGAGCCCATTGCTGGGGTATCGTCTCCCCCCGCGGGCGGGAAGAACCAAGTGTTACCTTGGGTTTGGGAGTCTTGGATTTCCAGCTTTCAAAAATGCAGTGCCACATGTCGGGAAATTTTGTTGAATATGGTATGGGGAGAATGACGGTACCATTTTAAAAGAATTGGGGGAAATGATGTTTTTCAATAGTACAGGAACGTATTGATATGGGAAAGACAGAAAGCTCATGGCCGGGGTAGCTTCGTACAGTGATGATGGGTTTCTGTTTTAAAAAGGCATGAAAAGAAATATCTTTCCAACATGGCATGGAAGTGCCTTGCAATCTGGGGTCAGAAGAAGGCAGTAGGGGAAGTCGGTCGTAAAGTGAAAAATTTAGTCTGAAACTGAGCGGGGAAAAGGTAGTGAAGGCCGTGTCGTTTTTCTGAGAAGAACGAAAAGTATCATCAGCAGGTAAATTGTCGTTGGCGTTTAGGCGTGGCCAGAGTTGGTCCGACGTAAAAGGGCCCGGCGATTCAAAAATTGCCGCCCCCGTAGGGGGAAAGGGCCCCGGAAGATAGTCAAGGAAGCGAAGGCAGATAAATCAAAGGAGCGTGAGGCCTCAGTACCGGGCGGGTGAAAAAAAAAACAGCCCCGGCAAAGGTAAAAGGGGCATTGAAGGTCCAAAGACGAGGGCGGGGTGCGGTACAAGAAGGGCCGGGGGGGTGGGGTCATGGACGGGGGGGGCGCAGGGTTTTAGGTTACTTCTTTCTTTTTGTTTTTAAGAAAAAAAAGAAAAAGAAAAAAATAAAAATAAAAAAGGGGGGGGCCGAGGGGGGATTGTTTTCCCAGGAGGAATGAAAGGGGCCCGAAATCTCCCTCCGTGCCCAAGAGGACCTCACACCGCAATTGCACAGATGCGCATGGAACCCCTGCCATACCCTACCCATCATGCAGTAAACCGGGAATCCGGGGATAGCAACCCCACATCTGCCGAGTAAAACCGGGGGGACAAAAAAAGGGCAGCCGGAAAAACCCCACAAAGAACCTTCTTCGGGCCCCCACCCCCGGAATCCAAAGGTGGCTTCCAGAGATACACCCTGCCCGAGAGCACCCAAAGCCCCCCCCTCCGGGATACCGGAGAGGATCGGGACTCCCAGGCAATCCAATTTCATGGGGAACTACGCCACCGCCAAGAACCTGAACGGGAATGGGATGGACCCCGGTACCCTTTCCCCCACCAGGAACAGCGTGCCTGTGGGGGAAAAAAAAAAAAAAAACCCAAAAAGGGCCCGAAAGGAAGGGCAAAAGGGAGGGGGGGGAGGAGGAGGAGGGAAAAGGAAAAAGGGGGGGGGATGGGTAGGGAACGGGGGGGGGGGGGTAATTTGGGCGGTCTGAGGAAGGGCCACAGGTTTAATTCCTCAGACAAAAGCCTCTTAAACCCCAAAGAAGCTCCCTTGAAAAGGTTTTATTTATGTAGAGGGTGGCCCAGGACACTCCTTGGGGGACTCCGACGCTACGGTGGATAGTGGGGTTTACACCTTTACGTATCTACTGGTGTCTGCATTTGATAAAATATTGGAACGAGCGAAAGTCCTCTTGCCGGTTTTTTTAGTTTTAGGTGCGGAGTTTTGGGGCCAGTTCAAACTTTCCCGGGTCAAGAAAAGGGGCCCTGTGGTATTTTTTTTTTTTGAGCTGTATATATATATTACCCAAAGCATTTGGATAACATCATCTTTCATATTTTTTTTTTATCTAAAAACCAAACTGACATGGGGTTAAATTGTGTTTGGGTATAAAGGGGGAGAAAGTCGTTTGTGTATTTTTTTTTCAAGATTTTTGAAATAAGGGCAGTTTGTATGGTCTATAGTTGTTCAGATCATTTGGATCACTCTTTTGAGGGGGGGTAACCCTTGCTTTTTGAGTATGGATGGGAAGGTTGAGGACTCGACAGATTTTTAAACATTGTTGCAATAATGGCGATAGCACATGAGCAACTCTTTTATATGTGAATTGATGGCAAGTTATTTAGATCTGCTTTGTATTTTAATGATTGAATGATGAATGAGACTTCAGTAGAAATTGGAGCTAGAAATTTTAGAGGTTTTGGGTAGTTACTGTTGCATATTTATTTTCTTTCTGTAAAATGCTGCTAAAAACCGGTAAATGTCATGGGTGCTGTTTTTTTTCTCTGGAAACAGCTAATATCATATTTCCCTCTGAGGATTTGGAACTGTTGGTATGCATGGTGCTTACCTGATTGTAGTTGCAGGGGCCGATTCATAGCTCCTGGCCCCAGTATTAGCATAAGATCGTGACTTTGGTTTAGAACGCTGACAAGTTGAAGAATGAGACACTTGGGAATCTTTATTGAGGAAATATTTTGCCACACAGTGGCTTCATCAGTCAAATACAAAGAAGAACGTGGAAAAAGAGTAGTAGTTTGAGGTAATCAGTCCCTAAGCCTGGAATCGATGTGTTCAGTTCACCAGTCTCGAAGAAAGTACAGCATATGCTCGGAGAAGTGATTTACAAGCTATTGCTCCGAGCATCTCTCTCTAGGAACAACATGTTATTCTGGAGTAGCAACACTTATTCTGAAGTAGGAATTACATGTTACTGTGAAGTATGATCAATATATTTTTCCACCATTTTTAACCTAATTTGGTCATAACTTTATTATGTGACCCCCCCCCTTTTTTTTTTTGTCTTTCAAATATGGGATCACTTTCAGGCCCAAAAGCAGATCATGAGGGATGTCTGCTCTGCAGACTGGACATTCCTTTTGCAATCTACAGTATTTGTCTGGGTAGTCATAGTCCAAGAACTTTTGGGATGTTGGTTTGTATTTTCTCCTGCCATGTTGACAGAAGCAGATAGTTCCTGGAAGTTGAAATTGAATTTTGCTATGTTGCTTTGGAAATCATATCTGCCCATGTGCAGGATGAAAATAGGTTTCAACCTTGGTGATAGGGATGTGTTTTAATTAAGTTGCTTCTGGATATCTGGAGTGCTTCTCTAAAATCTTAGTGAGTGTGAGATTAATGATTCCATAGCTTAAACTGAGAAAGAAATGTCATATTGTAATGGCAATGTTCTTGATACTGTTGATCTATGAGAGTTTGATGGCCTTGGTCACCCTTATTTATGTTGATAATGCTTATCTCATACTTCAGAGTATTGAATGAGAAGTCTTAGTCTATGAAGGTCAAAACTGTCTTGTTGAGGGTGTGGTCAGGAAAGTACACCTCGATATTTGTTGTCCCGAGGGTGAATAATTTTGTCTATTGTGTTTTAAAGACTTCTTGCAAAGTAATAGATTTCCAGGTGTTGTGCTTTTTAGAAGTCATTTCTGCCTATGTACATGACACACCTCTATAGATTCTGAATATTGCCCAGGCAATCTCAAGTGCAGTAAAGAGTTTGAAGACTCATCCCGCCTGACATACCATTAAACTCATGTCGCAAGCCTAATGCAAAAAAAAAAAATCAAATATTCCCCTTCTAA
>NW_026467246.1:0-12274 GCF_026875155.1 Cherax quadricarinatus
CTATTAGCCCTGTTGGGCCTCTCGCTGGCCTCTTCATTTTTGTATCTTTTTTACTTTTTTTTTTCGTGTCACAGCCTGACACTCCGGCTCTGTTACATCCATTGTCCTTAATTACCTGCTTATAGCTAATATGTATGTATGTGTGTGTGTGTGTGTTGTTGTGTGGTGTGTGGTGTGTGTGGTGTGTGGTTGTGTGTGTGTGTTGTGTGTGGTGTGTACTCACCTAGTTGAGGTTTCAGGGGTCGAGTCCAAGCTCCTGCGCGCGCGCGCGTGTGTGTGTGTGTGTGATGTGGTTGTTGGTGTGGTTGCTGGTGTGGTGTGGGTTGTGTGATGTGGTTGTGTGTATGGTTGTGTGTGTGCTCACCTATATGTGGCTGCTTCTAGCCCCATCTCTTTGTTAGCCACTGCTAGGTCCACTCTCTCTCTCCCTGCTCTAAGAGCCTTATCGTACCTCATCTTAAAGCTATGTATTGATCCTTCCTCCGCTACTTCTCTCTCCAGATTGCTTCACTTCCTGACATCTCTAAGACTGAAAAAATACTTCATAACGTCCCTCTAACTCATCTGAGCTTTTATCTTCCATCTGCGCCCTTTTGTATGTCGTTATTATATCCACTCTTAGTCCTGTCCTCCAGAGTTTTCAGGTTGAACTCCTTTAATCTCTTCTCATAGGACATACTCCTTAGTTCCGGGACTAGTCTTGTTGAAAATCTCTGCTCTTTCTCTAATTTCTTTATGTGCTTGACCATGTGTGGGTTCCATACTGGTGCTGCATACTCCAGTATAGGTCTGACGTATACGGTCTACAGTGTCCTGAATGACTATTCTTAACCGTGAAACGCTATTCTTAGATTTGCCAGACGTGCATTTGCTACCGCAGTTATTGGTTGATGTGCCACTTAAGGGATGTGCTCAGTATGACTCTCACCTTAATGTCCTTCTCCTTGAGTAAGGTTTGCAGCCTTTGCCCTCCCAAGCTTGTACTCCGTCTGCGATCTTCTTTGTTCTTCCCCAAGCTTCATTACTGTGCATTTGGTGGGGTTAACTCCAGGAGCCATTTGTCAGACCAGGCTTGTAGTCTGTCCAGATCTCATTGTAGCCTTTCCTGACCCTCGCCAGCTTGTATTCTAATTAATTGCAGGTCGTCTGTGAAAAGGGACACCTCTGACTCTATCCCTTCTGCCATGTCATTGACATATTCAAAAAAACAGCACCGGCCCTGGCCCCCTAGGACTGATTCTTGTGGAACCCGTGTCGTCACATGCACTCATTCCGAACTCATGTCACGTACCATCACTCGTTTCCTTCCTGTCAGGTATTCCCTGTGTTACCATTTTGTCCTAGGCACATGTCGATTAGACACTAAGCCTGTTGTATATGCGTGCTTGTATGTGTGTGTATATATACTGTGTGTGTGTGTATATATATACTGTGTGTATATATATACTGTGTGTGTATATATATACTGTGTGTGTGTGTATATATATATACTGTGTGTGTGTGTATATATATACTGTGTGTGTGTGTATATATATATACTGTGTGTGTGTGTTGGGGGGTATAGGGGTGATGGCTGCCTCACACACTGGCTGGGCGCAGGTCGACCAAACCCAGTCAGTGTCTAGCCGTAAGTGACGGGGTGAGGTTGTGTCTCTCGCACGCTCCGCCACTCTGAGAGAAACTCTTTGACCATTGTCGTCAGTGGACTTCGCTTCTAACTGGCGACTTTTACAAAACACCTTCATGTGTTTCCCCGCCTGTGATGTGAGATTCTTACCTGTGTGTTGAAAATATATCCTCTTTTTTCTGAGTTTACAATATCAGCGGATTTAAAAAAAAATAATTCGAGAAAGGCCACTGAAATTTCCAGTCTCTGGTAAGTTTACCCAAAAGTTTGTTATAATTTAAAACTTAAAATTTCAAAAGTTTTCCCCTAAGTGACAATTAACTTCCTAGGATTTTTCTTAAGTGCAGTTTTATGTATATTTTATTCCACTTTGCTCGTAGTATTGTCTTGTTTTCTTATGGAAAACCTGAAACACATGGTAGATAGCTGAAAATAATTTACTCATTGCCAGCGTGTAGATTGTCTACTCAATGCTTGAGTAGATTTACTCAACAAATAGTGAGTGATGATCTACTCATCAATATTTACATGACTTCAACACAATTGAGTAGATGATTTCAACAACAGCTAGTAGATGGTTTAAACACTAGCAACTAAATGACTTCAGCACTAGGGAATACATAATCTACTCATTAAAACTGAGTGGCTGACCTCAGCACTAGTGAAAGGCTCTACTTCGGCGTTCCCTTTGAGGTTATTCCGGGGATCAACGCCCCCGCGACCCGGTCCATGACCAGGCCTCCCGATGGATCAGGGCCTGATCAACTAGGCTGTTACTGCTGGCCGCACGCAGTCCAACGTACGAGCCACAGCCCGGCTGATCCGGCACTGACTTTAGGTATCTGTCCAGCTCTCTTGAAGGCAGCCAGGGGTTTATTGGCAATTCCCCTAATGCTTGATGGAGGCTGTTGAACAGTCTTGGGCCCCGGACACTTATGGTGTTTTCCCTTAGTGTACCAATGCGCCCCTACTTTTATTGGGGCATTTTGCATCGCCTGCCCAGTCTTTTACTTTCGTAGGGAGTGATTTCTGTGTGCAGATTTGGGACCATTCCTTCGAAGATTTTCCAAGTGTAGATTATGATATATCTCTCCCTCCTGCGTTCCAACGAGTACAAGTCAAGTGCTTCCAACCGTTCCCAGTAGTTAAGGTGCTTGACAGAACTTTTACGTGCAGTAAAGGATCTCTGTACACTCTCTAGATCTGCGATTTCACCTGCTTTGTATGGAGATGTTAATGTACAGCAGTATTCCAGCCTAGAGAGAACAAGTGATTTGAAAAGGATCATCATTGGCTTGGCATCTCTCGTTTTGAACGTTCTCATTATCCATCCTATCATTTTCTTTGCACGTGCGATCGTGGCACTGTTGTGATCCTTGAAAGTGAGATCCTCAGTAGATGTTCTGCTCAATAGGCAGAGATGTAACAATAGCACTGTATCATCCTTTGCAGACGATACTAGGATCTGCATGAGAGTATCATCCATTGAGGATACTGCAAATCTCCAAGAAGATAACCCAACTTTCCCAATGGGCAACGGAGATCACTATGATGTTCAATGAAGACAAATTCTAACTATTCCGTTTTGGAAAACTGGAGGAAATAATAGCTAGAACTGAGTATACTATAAACTCTGATCACACAGAACGAAAAAGTAATGTGAAGGCCCTAGGACTGGCAATGTCTAAGGATCTCACCTTCAAGGATCATAACAGTGCCACTATCACATCTGCGAGGAAAATGATAGAATGGATAATGAGAATGTTCAGAACAAGTAATGCCAAGCCAGTGATGATCTTTTTTGTATCACTTGTTCTTTGTAGGGAATACTGCTGTACACTGACATCTCCATTCAAGAAAGGTGAAATCGCAGATTTTAGAGAATTTACAGAGAACCTTTACTGCACATGTAAGTTCCATCAAACACCTTAACTATTGGGAACACTTGGAAGCACTTGACTTGTACTCACTGGAGCGCAGGCGAGAGATATGCATCATAATCTACACCTGGAAAATCCTAGAGGAACTAGTCCCTAATCTGCTCACAGAAATCACTCCCTACGAAAGCAAAGACTTGGCAGGCGGTGCAGCATATCCCCCAATGAAAAATAGGGGCGCCATTAGTATACTAAGAGAAAACACAGTAAGTGCCGGGGTCAAGACTGTTAAACAGCCTCCCCCAGCCTAGGGACTTACCAGTACCCCCTGGCTACCTCAAGAGGAGCTGGAATACTAAAGTCAGTACCGTCAGCATAACAGCCTCGTTGATCAAGCTCTGATCCCCGTGAGGCCTGGTCATGGCCGGACGCAGGGCTTGACCTGAATACCCTCAGTAGATCCAGCAGAAAATCGTCTCATGTGCTAGACTACTTCAGCATATTGAGTAGTCGACTTCAGACTACTGAGTAAAGTTATTAAGTACGGATACATAAAAAGTTAAATTATCACTGCAGGTGTAAATGACCTAAGATACACCCCAAAAGTCAGTGATTTATTTAAACTCAGGATAGGTTCGAAGCTTCAGCACTGTTGAGACTGTTGAGTAGGTGACTGTCCAGCACAGTAAGTATTAGCAGACTAACACTAGTTGAATTGGTTGGCAGTCTCAACTTACCTACAACTTTGTTCCCCAAACCATTGATTTCCTAAGTCCAGGTTGAATGCATTGTTGGGAGTTCTGTCTTGGGTTAAGCCACGGTTAATTAAAAGTGGTTGTTGCCTCCGAGGAATACAGAAATGCGAAAATTCCCAATGTCAGTTGAATGCAATGTATTAGAAGAGCTCTTTTAATCGTGAAACCATCAAAGGCTTGACCTTAAGAAATCGTAATGACACGAATTCGCAATAAACCATACCCCGCCGGGATTGAACCCGCGTACATTAGAGTCTCAAACTCGAGCCCGTCAAAGGCATAAAGGGCCTGTGACATTACTAGCAGTAAGGAAAACTCGTAATGGGTTGTACTATTAATGTTTTTTTTATTCTGTTACGGAAGAACAAGGTGAGTTTCCGAAAATAAATATAGCTAAATGAACGACTTTTGGAAGTATGGTAATTAATAGTTTTCGGAACAAAGTTCGTAGTCAGACATACGAATTTAAGTTAAATTATGTTCCATATTTACCTCGATCCTACAATAACTGGCTTTACAAATGAGAGATGGAGCATTAAAATCGCTATCAAGCAGTCTAATTAACATCTATTATGTGGAAGTCATACTTGCATATATTTTTATACTCGATTTGAAAGACGCAGATTAATGAGAGATTCCCAGATTACACTTATGCTTCTCAAATTCTTTTAAAACGGTAGAGAATGGAAAATAATTTCATATATGCCTCGACTTTAGCATAGCACTGGATTATGACTTGATTTTGATCAAAAATGATGTGATTATTTAAATTTAGTAATTTCGTTGTAGTGTACTGTTGCGGGTGGAATGCTCCAAGGTTCTGTCTTGAAAGCAAGCCTTATTTAGACTAAATGTAAAGGTGTTTTTACTGACTCTTAAGTTCAGTTTTATAGGGTGGTTGCATTAAGTACATGATTGCTTTAATCATATAAGCGTAATAAGCTTTTAAGAATTAACATGTAAGACACATATGCAACAGTTAGGTATCTTTATTTCGAAACGTTTCGCCTACATAGTAGGCTTCTTCAGTCGAGTACAGAAAAGTTGATAGAAGCAGAAGAGACTTGAAGACGATGTAATCAATCCATCACTCTTGAAGTTTTGAGGTGGTCAGTCCCTCAGTCTGGAGAAGAGTATATAAGGCTCCATCCTGTCACTTCAACTCAATGTTGTTTCAGACTATGGAACAATACTCTTCTCCAGACTGAGGGACTGACCACCTCAAAACTAAAAGAGTGATGGATTGATTACATCGTCTTCAAGTCTCTTCTGCTTCTATCAACTTTTCTGTACTCGACTGAAGAAGCCTACTATGTAGGCGAAACGTTTCGAAATAACGTTACCTAACTGTTGCACATGTGTCTTACCTAACAACCTGTCGGTATTTTACACCATTTTAATGCTCAAAAATTAACATGTAGTTCTAGCATCCATGTTATCTCCTTCAGAAGTTTATATTAAGTACGGAAGGAGGATTAAGTTAATCACAAGCATTAGGAGCCTTACCTGGAGTTTACCTGGGGCATTCCGGGGATCAACGCCCCCGCGGCCCGTTTCATGACCAGGCCTTCCTTAGAAAGATCCTCTTTTTCCAGATCATCTTTTTCCATTAAGAGTTAAGAAAGGGGCGATATATTAGTGCACAGGTTTATGACTAAGATTATAAAGGAGTTACTATGGCAAACATAACATGAATACATAGCAGAAGCACATCTTTTTAGGGTGAAGATTTAAATGTATGTGCAACATCTGGGTATCATTATTTGTAGACGTTCGCCATCCAGTTGCTTTATCAATACAAATTCAAGAACATAAGAGAAAGACTGCAGAACTACAATTCTTCATGTTGTAGGTATTGTATACCATTTATACATCTTTCGAATAGAAGAAAAATAGTAAAATAATGACGTGATAAAGTAACAATCACAGTTGAAATGGCCATATCGGACCGAAATATTATTGAAGTTCTTCTCCAAAGTAAAAAAGGACTTTTAAAAGGGATTTTAACACAAAAAAAAAAGATTTGAAAAGAAAGCAAAAAACCTTTTCAAGTTGTATACAAAAAACAGAGTCAAATGAATAAACAAGCGAATTAAGACTATTGCATGTGCGCAATCATACCTTATTGAAGTATGACCCATCAAGGAACGTTTTTGGGCCCTTTATGAAGGCTCTTGCCCTCCAGAACTGAGTCGTTTCCCTAACAAAGAAAAAGCTTAATTCCTCTCAGCCCAGGTGCAGTGATTCCTACGGGATAACCTTTTTCACATGAAATAAAACAATAATTTGCATAACTGAAACCAGGTTCATTAAAAGAGTCAAACTTGCATTTTTGATGCATACATGGATAAACCCTATACCACCAATACATGAACAGAAACGGGGGCAGAATGACGTATTTAAACATAGCTTGGGGCTACTTTCCAAAATTAAAGTGGTTTATCCGAGTTTTCCACTGGCTTTGAGAGGATACACACAAGAGACGAAAAAATTGCAGGCACGGTCGCTCTCTTGGGTCGAGGCAGACGAGGATGGGTTACAGGGCTTTGCATAAATTAGAAAAAAGCGAAAGGGGACCAGTCACAAATAGTGATTAGCAAGTTTATGTGACCCCCTAACTGCACTTTTCCCTTTGGACAACCTTTGATGAGTTTCTATCCCAAACCCGGCCATGGGCGGTCGTCTAGGCGCTGGGTGACCAGGTTGTTGCTGCTGGAGGCTCGCGCCCCACATACCATCGACCGGTTGATTGGCAACCTTGAAGATTTCCTTTTCCCAAATCCGTTTAGATAAGGACTATGAATAAATAAGCTTAAATAATTATATAATTTCGAAATGAAATTGTTTACTCGGTTGCTAGTGGTTACTTTGACACAAGTGGGCGACGCAGTTCCAGAATAAAAGTGGGGTTGTGCCCCCTTGGAAAGAAACATTATGATTCCTAAAAAACAATAAATCACTAAAATCAAACTAATGAGAAAAATAGAAAAAAAAAACAGAGTTCGTTTGAACAAGACAAAATGAGTTTGAAAACGGGTTAAAGAGGTTTTTACTTGGGTTTATATAAAGAATTATAACCAATGTAAGCGTATGGTTATCTTATACGTCTTACCTGTATAACCTGCTACTGGTTTTACTCCCTCAACCTGACCTGTGGTCAAGGTTCTTGGTGCTTGCTGGTCAGCGCCACCACGCCTGAACAAGGCGGACTCCAGGAGTAGGGAAACTCTGGAAACTTTTAAAAGATATCAAAGATAAAGGTAGTCAACCGGCAGTTGTTTTGGCTTTCCGGCTGGCCCAAATTCCATCACAGCCTGCTTGATCGGGCTGACTTCTTAACAAGGCCGCTTTGATTAGGAACCAATTTTGACTTTCAATTACATAATGGATAAACAGGGCTGGCAAGCATGCAGGAAAGATGACAAAGTTAATTCCCGCATTAGGAATTTTCTCCATATAGGTCAAGAACATTAATATTATATTACTAAAAAAACGTTTGGGAAGTATGACAATATCGAAATACATGAATATAATAAGGGCTGAAAATATCTAAACACAACTCGAAAAAATTTTACTCATTTCAAAAAAATCTGTTTCGAAAGGACACAGGAAAACACGGTTTGAGGCGCTGCGGATGAAGTAAACAAACCCCCGGGCAGCCTCAAGGTAAGAAAATTGGTAGCCAATTACAAACCCAAACAGCCCGGTTAAACCGGCACCGATTTCAAGTATCGGGTCCAGACCCTTTGAAGGTAGTCGGGGTCTATGTAATTCCCCTTGCTGGTGGGAGGCTTTTGAACAGTTTTGGGGCCCCCGGGGACACTTAGGTTTTTTTCTCTTAGTGTACCAATGGCCCCCCTCTTTTCATTGGGGATACTTTGAAACCGCCTGCCCGCCCTTTATTTTCGTGGGGATGATTCCTGTGTGCAAATTCGGGACCTTTCCCTTCCCAGGATTTCGAAGTGAGATTATGAATATTTCGCCTGCGTTCCAAGATTACAGGACAATGTTTCCCCAAGCTTCCCAGTAGTTTCAATTTTCATAGAACTATATTGCAGAAAAGGTTCCTATGCACCCTCTAGTTTCTGCTTTTTCACCTGCTTTGAACGGAAAATGTTATGTTAGCAATTTTCCCAGCCTAAGAGAACAAGTGATTTGAAAAAAATCATCACTGGCTTGGCTCGTTTGTTTGAATGTTCTTTGGGCCCTTCATCATTTCTTTGCAGTTGTGGTCGTGCACTTTTTGTGGTCCTTGAATTGAGACCTGGAGGTTCCAGACATTACCACTCCCAGCATCTCTCACATTATTTTCCGCTCTGTTGTATGATCAGAGTTTTAGTATATTCAGTTCTATTTAAATTATCTCCTCCTGTTTTTGCAACGGAGTAGTTGGAATTTGTCTTCAATTGAACATCACGTTGGGTTTTTCCCTTGCCCCCTTGGAAAACTTTGGGTTTTTAAACTTCTTGAGGTTAACCATGTCATCAATAGATAAGTCTCATGCGAATCCTAGAATCTGCAAAGGATGCCACGGTGCTGTGAAATTTCATCTCTCTTATGTCTGATAAGGATGAGAAACAAGATGGGGGGAGTACTGTGCCTTGTGGAACAGAGCTTTTCACTATGGCAGCTTCTGATTTAACTGATGACAACTACTCTTTTGTGTTCATTGGTTAAAAAGTTGAAGATCCATCTCCCCACTTTGCCAGTTTTTTCCTTTTGCCCGTAATTTTGTGCGCTATTACGCCGTGATCGCACTTGTCAAAGGCTTTAGCAAAGTCTGTGTATATTACATCTGCATTTTTTTTTTCTCCAGTGCATCCAAATAGATACAGTAGTTGCGAGAGGCAGGAGCGACCTGCTCTGAACCCATGTTGCCCTGGATTGTGCATTTTTGGGGAAACCAAGTGGTTCGCAATCATTCGTCTTTGCACCCTTTCAAAGGGTTTTTACGATGTGGGACATTAAGCTATTAGTCTGAAGTTCTTTGTAATGCTTTGCTGCCCCCTTTGTGGAATGGGGCTATATCCATTGTTTTAGTGACTGGAATTTCACTCATGTCCAAACTACTTCTCCATAGTGTATTTAGGGCACATGAAGGGGTTTCTCGCAGTTCTTAAAGAATACAGTGTTCCACGAGCTAGGCCTGGGGCTGAGTGCATGGGCATGTTGTCAGTGACTTTCTCGAAGTCTATCGGAGTTAGGGTAATGTTTTGGGAAATCGTCTACATTGATGAACCTTTGAGGCTCATTCATGAAAAAATCATTTGGTTTGTCGATCTTTAGACTGATTAGTGGCTCGCTAAACCCTCACCCTCAAGTCCCCCCCCCCCACTCTGTCCCCATTTACTTCACCCCCCAACTAATAGGCATTAATTCGCTTACATAAAGATAAAGGCAGAGTGAAAGCAGCGCCACAAAGAAAGCAGAATGAAGACCCGTTAAAGCAATACAAATGAAGTATTTATTTTATAGTTATAAATTTTGAGGATTGAAATGAATCGTGCAGAGCAGGTGGGGGGGGGGTGGGGGGGTGGGTGGTGGGAGGGATGGGTGGGGGGGTTGGAAGGGAGGTGGGAGGGAGGGGTGGGGTGGGAGGGAGGGTGGAGTGGTTGGAGGGAGGGGTGGGGTGGGTGGGAGGGAGGGTTGGTGGGGGGGATGGGTGGAGTGGGGGGGAGGGAGGGTGGGGTGCGTGGGAGGGATGGGTGGGGGGGTGGGAAGGAGAGGTGGGGTGGGTAGGGGGGAGGGGTGGGGTGGGTGGTTTTTTTTTTAACAGATGGGCGGAAGACATGCGTGGAAGGTTTAAAGGGTGGGACTGATGGAGGATGGGGGTGAATGATAGGTGGAAAGAATGGATTTTGAATGATAAGGTGAGGTTAATGCTGAATAAGACGGTTAAATCAACCGTACAGGACCGCTGCATACTTTCAGTTGAGGCTTCAGGGAAGGATGCTTAGATGGGGGGGGAAAGGAACAGTCAAAATGAGGAGGGAGGAAGGGGGACATTTACAATAGGGGTTGGAGGTGGAGCGTTAATAGTGGGATGAGGGAGAGGGGAGACAGCGGAGGGGTGTGAGGAAGATTGTAATAAGAGGAGGAGACTGTGAGAGGGTGGTCCTGAAGGAAGAAAAGAGCCTCGGAGGGGAGTGGGCGGGGGAGTGGTTGGGGAAAGAGGGGAGAGAGAGGGGAGGATATTCTTGTGAATATATGAAGTTAGCTTTGTATGATCATGGAACATGAAGGAAATAGTTTGTGGATTCCTCGTCCCTATCTTTATTGACAAGCTATTTACAGGTTAAGGATTCCTAACTTTATTGGCAAAGCTAAGAGCTGTTACCTACATCAGCTCATTTGAAAGCATTTTTATTGTTATGAGACATACAAGTAGGGAACAGAATGAAGTTGGAGCCATCTGTGGGCCAGCATTTTCATTTGATCAACTGACTTTATCTCGTTGACATCATTATGCTGTACGAATGTGTTCCATACTCGAGTCATCCTGGGTATATATATGATCTCAGATGGAGTGATGTTCTGGAGAAGGGTACAGCAAGAGTGAAGTTGCTGCTTTCTGCCCGTCTCTCTCTCTCTCTCTTTCTCTCTCTCTCTTCTCTCCTCTCCCCTTCTCTCTCTCTCTCTCTCTCTCCCCTCTCTCCTCTCCCCCTTATCTATCTATCTCTCTCTCTCTCTCTCTCTTTCACACAGGGTTTGACAAGGTTATGTTAAGGATCCCTAGCTTTATTGACAAGCTAAGAGCTGTTACCTACATAACAGGCCTTTTGGACTCCTGGGTTGTAATAGAAACATACAAGTAGGGAACAAGATGAAGTTGGAGCCATCTGTGGACCAGCATTTTCATTTGATCAACTGACTTTATATCGTTGACGTCATAATGCTGCACGAATGTGTTCCAGACTCGAGTCATCCTGGGGATAAATGATCTCAGATGAAGTGATGTTCTGGAGAAGGGTACAGCCAGAGTGAAGTTGCTGCTTTCTGCCCGTCTTGTGGTATAGAAGCTTGCCTCACGCTGTCCTCAAAGTGGATCCAAATGTGGTACTTTGACATTGTTGGCCTTGTACATAACAGTAAGGCCACCCACATCCCTCCTGTTTTGAAGGCTCTGCTGAAATGACAGATCTATCCAGGATGGGTCCAGGCGATAGACGAGACGTCTTACTCTATTCTCTACTCTGTCAAACAATCGCAAATGAGGGGGGCAGGCAAACCAAGAAAGTGGAGCATACTCAGGGCGTGAGTGTACTTGTGCCTCAAGCCGATGCGAGATACGTCGAAGTGCTGTAAGATTCCTGGCTGCCTTGTTTGCATGATTTACAACGGGGTTCTTCATGGTCAGTTTGAAGTCAAATTTCACCCCAAGCATATCGACTTCTTCCCCAGGTACCAATACTTTCCCATTCATACTTTCTACTGCTCCGGCATACCATCATGGTACCTAGAGATCATCATCATTTATGTTTTCTCAGGTGCAAATGTTACTTGCCATCGGTTTCCAGAAGCTGATATAGCTCTTAGCTGGTGATTGATGTAGCTTAGAGTAGCTGGCATTTCTTCTCTTGGATAAGTAAATGTCAGAGTACAGTCGTCTGCATATGCATGGGATTCTGGGATGAGATGAAGGCCATTGAAGTAGACATTCCATAACAATGATCCCAGTACACTTCCCTGTGAACACTTGCCCCAATAGGATGTCTTGCTGATTCTGTCCCATTGAGAATTACCCTTAGAGATCTACCATGAAGGTAATCACTGTGGAGACGTAGCGCAGAGCCTGCAGTTCCCAGTGCTTACAGTTTTGCCAAGAGGCCCTGGTACCACACTCCTCCCACCATCACTCCCTCCCTCCCTCCCTCGAGCTCTCTCTGTCTCTCTTTCTGTCTGTCTCTTTCTGTCTCTTTCTGTCTCTGTCTCTGTCTGTCTCTGTCTGTCTCTGTCTCTGTCTGTCTGTCTGTTCTTCTCTCCTCTCTCTCTCTTTTCTCCCCTCTCTCTCTCTC
>NW_026467247.1:0-14194 GCF_026875155.1 Cherax quadricarinatus
CCAGATAAAATCCCCAAAAAAACACGTAATAATACGAAATGTTCCGATTGTATGCTTGGATGTTACCGCGGAGGCTGGCGGGTAAACAATGCCACCGGCGGCACATGTGAGGCTGGCTAAGGGTGCACATTGGACGCGTCTCGGACGAAGAGCGGTGAGCGGGTTTTTGAGCGGTATGTGAGGCAAAATTTTTGCGATAAAAGCGAGCGGTATGCGGATTGAACGTTATGCGATGCGTACGGTATGCGGGGGTCCACTGTACTTTGTGATAAGCTGTAAGTGGTAAATTTTGGCTTAGATACGAGAGAATGGCTGTGTGTTGTGAGTGTGCATCATAGCAAAAAAAATCCTGCCCAACACAGTGCATGATAGAAAACACAAAACTGTGCCTGTGTATATGGTTTAAAATAGCGAATTTATAGTGTATTTTTGGATGGTTTTTGTGGTTTTATTCTCAGTTTCTTGGTATGATTTGATAGAATGGAAAATACTTTATGGAACTGGAGGTGATCTTGATTGGTTTGAGGATTGGAAGTACCTTGAAATTGAGCTCAAAGTAGCAGAAATATTTGATTTTTGTCAATATTCCAGAAGACGCTAATCACTCGTCTAATTCGTGTCCAACTGGCCAGTCTAATACATGTCGACTACTACACTGGGATTATTTGTACTATTACAGTAATGCAGTTGCCTGCATAACAGTAAATATTCTACTTTTTATATAATCAAATTAGTAAACTTAAAAAATATTTTTTAAAACCTGTGAAAGAACCATCACAAGTCTACATGCAGTTTTAGCCATCGATACATCCACTTGCACGCAGTGAGACAGCGAGTGGAAAGAGACCACAGCCAGTCACAATGAGAAACAGCTACACACACTGAGGAAGAAATGGCTGATTGGGATTTAGCAGATCTAGGATAATATCCTGTATGCTGGAGAGTGAGAATGTACTACTTCACATAAATTTAGCACTTTTATGGTGCAGTTTCCTGTAAATTTAGCATGCTTAGCTCGTTTTAGGAAAGTTTTTTCCTAATCTTAACCTGTCAGGATTGGGAGGGCACAGCATCCTCAACACCGAAGCATCTTTTCGCCATAAAATTTGGTGTCTGAACGTCTGTTAAGTCAGAATAATTTTAGAGTCACAGAAAAGCCAAATACAGCCTCTCCTCACGTAGCAACAAATTCATTTACCAATGTGGTCTTAGCAACAGAACTCTGTCATTAAGTGAGGAGAAGCTGTATTCTACTCTGTACCTAATATAATTTGCTCTACTTTGTACCTAATATAATTTACGACTCACGAATGTAATGACACGATTGCAAACAAACCAAAACCAGTGGCTAACGCGACGGTCTGGAGTTTTTGAGACTCTCTGACCGCGGGTTAAATTTCACCGCCCGTTGGTATGGTTTATAATTTGATTTTTTTTTCAACATGTCGGCTGCTCCCCCAAGTTGAAAGTTAAATTTAACCAGTCTATTTTGTTATTTCAAAAGTCCATTATATCTAAGTTTATTATATCATATTTTAAAGCATAATTTTTCACCAACTGTAACTGATGAGTGATAACTTTGTTTTCTCTGTAGCTGGATACCTTTCAAGAAATGCTGGAGTCAACAAAGCTGGAGAAGAGCGCAGCAGAGGAGGAGAGAGGCCATGCCCATGAGCAGGTTCTCAGTCTTATCCGGGAATGTAATGCCTTAGAAGAACAGGTTAGCAGCAGTACTCTTCCCTCTTGTTCTTAGCCCTTTCATGGTCCAAGGCCCAAATCTGGAGTCACGCACCAGTGTCCAAGAATTTTCAAAAAAAAAATTTGTTATTTTTTCTTATGAAATCGTAGAGAATCTTTTTGTGAAGGTAATAAAACAAAAAGTATAATTTGGTGGAAAATTGACGAAATTATGCTCTCGCGAATTTTGATGTGTCAGCGATATTTACGAATCGGCGATTTTGCTGACTTTGACTCCATTTTAGGCATATCATTATTCCAATCAACCAATTCTTAGCTATTTCACTAGTATTACTTCCATTCTATCGATTGAGCACAAAGAAATCCCCAAGTCAACTGTTTCAACTACAAAATAAAGTGATCGGAAATTTTAAATTTGGACCAATTTTACACAAGTTCAAAATATTCCAAAATTCAAAATAGGGTCCAAAAATAAACAATGTTAGGCATTCCTGGCACTAACTTAACTTTTTCCTCTGTTCATTATGTTATGTTTTGAGGCTTTACAAATAAATTCCATTTTGATTTTTTATTCAATAATTATAATTTTATTCACAACCAAAAAATAGAAGATTTACTGTATATGCATATACTGTAATAATTGTTAAATATCATCACCATATTTGTGAATGTATATTAGACCCACCAGCTGACGTGTATTAGACGTGTGAGTCGTTTTTTACTCCTTGAATTTAATATCGGCAAAATTTAAACATTTCCGCTATTTTGAGCTCATTTAAGCCATTCCAGTGCTAAAACCAATCAAAATCATCTCTTTGTCTGTTATATGTCTTCCATTCTATCAAATGAACCTAGAAATCGCAAATACACTATAAAGCATACGGAAAAAAACTGCAAAGTTGCTGTTTTAATCGAAAAATCATGATTTCAGTTTTTTTCTCTCATTATACACAGCGTGCTGCAGGATCTGTTTTATGTGGTGCACACATACCACATAGATGTATTCTCTCATATCTAGGCCCAAATGTACCACTCACAGTTTATCAGAGTGAGCTGAGCTCATGGCGTAGATCTACGGTTTGGACACTCACCGTAAAGCCGTAGATCTACGGGACGGACCCTGAAAGGGTTAATGTGGGCACAATTTAGGAATTGCTTATGGATGCATAGTATTTTGTAAAAAATTTTAATCTGTATAGTGGGAGGTTTCCTTGGGATTTCATGTTTATTCCAATGAAGTAAGCAACAGTGGTGCTAAAGGGAAGCTTGAGGGCTGAAGCCCCCAAAATTCCCATAGCCCCCTATATAAAACAGTGCTAATAATAATGTCTAAAAACAAGTTTCCCACTCCCATGTGGCAAACACATGGCAACCCCAATCCGATAACAAAATTTTTGGCACTGCCCCTGAAAGTCGGGTATCAACTTACTTTTGTGTCTTGAGCAAAATGGATTTGATAGCAATTTTTAATTCATGCTAAAAAGAACTCTTAATTCTCACCACTTCAAATATGCCAGGCACTGCTATTTTTGGCCTTAGCTTAATGGCACTCGCAAATAGATAATTAAGCGTAGATAATTTCACCAACACAACAGGTAATAACACATGCATGCAAGCATTCAGGCATACAAAAGAGGCCTGGGTAATTACCAATAAGCAATTATGTGCAGGAGAAGAATCCTTCCTCCATAAGTATTTCATGTAGAAGAGGCGACTAAAATACTGGGAGCAAGGGGCTAGTAACCCCTTCTCATGATAAATTTACTAAATTTAAAAGGAAAAACTTTCATTTTTCTTTTTAAATCACCCTGCCTCAGTGGGAGATGGGCCAGTGTTTCAAAAACATTACATGCTCACAACTAGGTAACTGCATTAACCAGACATTGTAAACATAGTCTCTTGACAAGCAAAAAAAAATCACTTTTGTCTTGTAGTGACTTACCTCAACACACCCCTACAGATCCACCGCTTGTCGAAGGATAAGTGTCGCCTTCAAGAGCAGGTATCGAGCCTGAGAACGACCTCCGCAAGGTGAGGGATCTGCCCAGGAAGCCAAGGATAAACTGGCCATGAAGGTCGAGCAATTAGTTGCCATCGAGAAACAACTGAAGGAGATTAAGGTATCCCATATATTGAAATTCTCATTAAAGTTCGGTTACTAGCACAGGTGGTGATAGGTCACAACATAGGGGTGAGGGGTCACAACACAGGTGGTGAGAGGTTATGACACAAGTGGTAGCGAAAACAACTTCAACCCTTCAAATGCTGCACTGTACGTCCTATCTCCGGGACTCTAGTCCTGTTATCCCATCTACCTAATCCATCATATTTACTAGACTATCTTCTCAAACTCTCCTTGCTTACCTACCTACCATCCCTTAGGTACCAGTGTGTAACAATACACTTTGCAAAGAAAAAAATGTTTAAAAAATGCAAGGTGTTGTTTCAGTTGTGGTAGTTCCATATCTTTATGCATAGTGATTTTGGAAAGCCCCTCATTATGCAAACATTTGGGCCAGCTAATACTAGTCTAGTTTTTACAACTACCATATACTCGTACACCATGATGGGATGTTGACTGTTAAATGCAGTAATAATTTTAACCCTTTGAGGGTCGACAGGCCCCCTCTCCGAAACTCGTTCCGGGGTCGGCCAAATTTCAAAAAAAAAAAAATTTATTTTTCTTATGAAAATAGTTTTTCCTTCTAAACATTATAGGCTAAACAAAAAAATTTTACCGTCAATACTTACCGAGATATGGAGGCGTGAAGTTTGCCAAAATTGAACAACATCTGGTAACATCGCCGACTGCCGTCCACCCGGTGTTTTTCTATTTACTTTATGTACTATTTTCAATTATTTTTCAATTTTCTTTTTCTGAGTAATTTTTAGGCCTCTGAGGCCAACAGATCAGTATTTTGAAAAGTTATTTTTTTTTCAATACTACACAAAAAGGGGCTAAACATTTGTCATTATTTGTTTATAGAAAATATTTACACAAACAAACGATATGAAATTGTTTTTTAACTATTTTTCTATATTTTATATACACATAAAACAGTCACAGGGAATTGTTTCTAGAAGTTCTGCAGCTTGGGAACTCTTTGAAACATGTGTCATGCACAGTGGGTTTTACATCCTCACACAAAAACGAGTGCTCTGCGTTGTTGTGGGCTTTTTTTTGTATGTGAACCGATGTAACCCTCTTTCTGAGCCTTTTTCTTGAAAGCAGTAGCAGGCACTTTTACCAGGAAGTGATCACCATGCTTCAGACGAGCAGTAGTTGTTGATAATTTGGTGGGCGGTCATTGCAGGTTTTTTTCCTTGGTACTGAATACTTTTTGGGTCCTGATGACAGACAAACAGAATTCGCCGTACTGTGGTTTTTTTTCTGGTCCTCATCTTATACATATTATAAGAAATTGAGCCCTGGAAATGTCCAGAAGATGGAAAAAGAGTTTTTTACCACTTATAACTCTTGCGAACACAATCAGCAAAACCCAATCTGCATGTCACTTTGTCCACTGAACCATGTTGAAGGTGTAATCAATCACAGCTGCAGGTTTTAGAATGAGTTCATTGCTCTCTCTATGCTGCCTGCCACTGCTGCCATTTCATTAGGGTGAACTGATGACAACAGTGTGACATCTCGTTTCATGCCACCGAAATGCCAACGATGTCATTGGCACAAACGCCTGCAAACCCCACCTCTACGAGTGCCAGCGTCAAACCTGGGCATATTTTCCGATTTGCACCACTGTGCCCACACATCTGTCATGTTCACTTCGCAAAAAATCACAAGTGAGGGGCTTGTGTACCAGTTTTCTTATATAAATTGCCCCTTACCAAGGTATGGTTCTATCATTGTTCTAACCACATCACTGAGATGCCCAATAACTTCCTGGTTTTTTTGCAATGTATAACTTCCAGTGTACACAGTAATATCCAATACCAGAAACCCCTGTAACAATCACAAAGCACAAACAACTTTATAAAACCCAAAACGTTTCCTCTTGCTTGGTATGTACTGCTTGAAAGAAAGTCTTCCTTATAACAGAATCAAAGACTCTCAATTACAAGCTTCCTGAAGGGATAAAAATGCGTACTGAATTTCTCTTTCAGATACACAAACACATTCCTAATCTTATATAACCTGTCGTTTCTGTCAGGCCTGGTTTTGTCTGAGAATGAGCATATGTAACATTAGCACAAATCGATTCACTGGCATTATATCACTGAAACCTGGGTTGCAATCATGCGGTCTGTTGACCAGTATGATTTCACTTTGTGCCTAAAACACATGTGGCATAAGCATTATTGTGGCAAAAAAAAGATACATCTCAGCCACAGTTGCCTCCTTCCCTGGTGTAGACGTGATTTTGTGAAAGTAATGTGTTTGCCATGGTGTACTCGTAGTATGTGTGCTTTCCATGACAATACTTTTTCCCTCAGTGGTTCGTCAAAGAATAACTCGAAACATTCCAGTTCAGTGGCATTGTTCCAAGTGTACAAGATGGCCGTATCCACTTTGGCTGTCATCAAACTGGTGGGCATTTGGAACAAAATTGACAGCTTCCTGCCAATCCCAGGTGCGGTCTGCTGGTGGGTACTGGACAATGACAGGTGGTTGTGGTTGTGGAGGGTTTTGGTGTGGTGGGGTGGGGGTGGGGGGGATGGTGGCCTTTGTTGTATGTAGATCAGCTGAGGCAGCGGGGGGTGGGGTGTGGCAGCATGGCCCACTGCTGGTTTCCTTACCGCCGGGACCACTACCACCACACACATTTTCCATCCCAATTGCAACAGTATCATCGCATTTTCACTCTGTTCCTGTTGTACAGCCACGGGATGTACTCGAGATGCACTCCTTCCCCTTGGAATTGCATATGGCACCTACCAAGCCATATATCGTCGTATATACTGACCGCTTCACTGGGAATATTGCACTTCACTATCACTACTGGAACTAGTTTGAAGAGCTTGTAGTTCATATTCACTATCACTATCATCACCCATGCTCTCATCTGAGTCTGGGGTTTGGGAAAAAAGAAGTTTCCTCTTGGGTTTTGGTACAACTGAACGTGAACAAACGGCCCACACCGAGGGGGAAGGGTGAGGGTGTTTGGGTTTTCCCTACTATTTCCATATTATTGTCATTTTTTTCTTTTTAAAAACCCCACCAAAACCTTGAAACTCATCTTCACTGGCACTTCCATCTGTATTTTGAACTGTCCTGGGAACAAAAATTCCCAATTCCCGAGGGGTGAGGGGCTTTTTTAAAACCCAGGCAGTTGGATATTTTTTATAAGTTTGGGTTCCCCCAATGCACCACTGGGGCCCAAATTTTTTTTTACCACGCACACCACCACACAGACCCATTTTCTCACATGTAGGCCTACCCGCCTTTTCCCGCGAATTTGACGGGCTAAATTTCTGCGTATGTACGCAAAAAACCTCCGTAAACGTCTAACGTCCGAAACCCCCAAAAGGGGTTTGAGGCAATTCACATATAAAAGTTTCTGTACTAAATCAATGGTTTAATTAAAGTGATGAGGGTTTCAGTTTACTCAGCTGGAGGTAAAAGATATATCACTGTTAAAAAAAATATATTATTATTTTTTTTTTTCAACAAGTCTGCCGTCTCCCACCGAGGCAGGGTGACCCAAAAAAGAAAGAAAATCCCCAAAAGAAAATACTTTCATCATCATTCAACACTTTCACCACACTCACACATTATCACTGTTTTTGCAGAGGTGCTCAGAATACAACAGTTTAGAAGCATATACGTATAAAGATACACAACATATCCCTCCAAACTGCCAATATCCCAAACCCCTCCTTTAAAGTGCAGGCATTGTACTTCCCATTTCCAGGACTCAAGTCCGACTATATGAAAATAAACCGGTTTCCCTGAATTGCTTCACTAAATATTACCCTGCTCACACTCCAACAGATCGTCAGGTCCCAAGTATCATTCGTCTCCATTCACTCATATCTAACACGCTCACAGCACGCTTGCTGGAAGTCCAAGCCCCTCGCCCACAAAACCTCCTTTACCCCCTCTCTCCAACCCTTTCGAGGACGACCCTACCCCTCCTTCCTTCCCCATAGATTTATATGCTTTCCATGTCATTCTACTTTGATCCATTCTCTCTAAATGACCAAACCACCTCAACAACCCCTCTTCTGCCCTCTGACTAATGCTTTTATTAACTCCACAACCTTCTCCTAATTTCCACAATCCGAATTTTCTGCATAATATTTACACCACACATGCCCTAGACAGACATCTCCACTGCCTCCAACCATCTCCTCGCTGCTGCATTTACCACCCCAAGCTTCACATCCATATAAGAGTGTTGGTACTACTATACTTTCATACATTCCCTTCTTTGCCTCCATAGATAACGTTTTTTGACTCCACATATACCTCAACGCACCACTCACCTTTTTCCCTCATCAATTCTTTGATTAACCTCATCCTTCATAAATCCATCCGCTGACACTGTCAACTCCCAAGTATCTGAAAACATTCACTTCTTCCATACTCCTCTTCCCCAATTTGATACCAATTTTTCTTTATCTAAATCATTGATACCCTCATCACCTTACTCTTTTCTATGTTCACTTTCAGCTTTCTACCTTTACACACATTCCCAAACTCATCCACTAACCTTTGCAATTTTTCTTTAGAATCTCCCATAAGCACAGTATCATCAGCAAAAAGTAACTGTCAATTGCCATTTTGAATTTGATTCCCCATAATTTAATCCCACCCCTCTCCTGAACACCCTAGCATTTACTTCTTTTACAACCCCATCTATAAATATATTAAACAACCATGGTGACATTACACATCCCTGTCTAAGACCTACTTTTACCGGGAAGTAGTCTCCCTCTCTTCTACACACCCTAACCTGAGCCTCACTATCCTCATAAAAACTCTTAACAGCATTTAGTAACTTACCACCTATTCCATATACTTGCATCATATGCCACATTGCTCCTCTATCCACTCTTATCATATGCCTTTTTTATATCCATAAATGCAATAAAACCTTCCCTACCTTTATCTAAATACTGTTCACATATATGCTTCAATGTAAACACTTGATCTAAACATCCCCTACCCACTCTGAAGCCTCCCTGCTCATCCGCAATCATACATTCTGTCTTACCTCTAATTCTTTCAATTATAACCCTACCATATACTTTTCCTGGTATACTCAGTAAACTACTTCTTCTTTCAACAAACTGGCCGTATTCCACCGAGGCAGGGTGGCCAAAAAAGAAAAACAAAAGTTTCTCTTTTTAAATTTAGTAATTTATACAGGAGAAGGGATTACTAGCCCCTTGCTCCCGACATTTTTAGTCCCCCTCTTACAACACGCATGGCTTACGAAGGAAGAATTCTGTTCCACTTCCCCATGGAGATAAGAGGAAATAAACAAGAACAAGAACTAGAAAGAAAAATAGCAGAAAACCCAGAGGGTGTGTATATATATGCTTGTACATGTGTAGTGTGACCTAAGTGTAAGCAGAAGTAACAAGACGTACCTAAATCTTGCATGTTTACGAGACAGAAAAAAGGACACCAGCAAAACCTACCATCATGTAAAAAAAATTACAGGCTTTCGTTTTACACTCAATTTGCAGGATGGTAGTACCCCCTGGGCGGTTGCTGTCTACCAACCTACTACCTCACTCAGTAAATTTTATTCCTCTTAATTTTTTTACAACTCTTTTCCCCCCCTTTCCCTTTATATAAAGGGACTATAACCTCCGCCATCCCTGGTCCCTTTCCACTTTTTTATACATTTATTAAAAAAAAAAAAATCCCAAACCACCCCAAACACTATATCTCCCCCTGCTTTTTAAAAACATTTCTGTCATGACCCCACAGTTCCAGGCTTTCCCCCCCTTTCTTCTCTAATGCCTCACCCCTCCACCACCTTACTTTCCCTTTCTTTCCTCCTAACAGATGGTGTACCCCCCTGGCCATGCATAAAATTACCGCCCCCCTTTCTTCCTAAAACATTAAAAGTTCCTCAAATATTTTTCCCAAAATCTACCTAAATTTCCCCTCTCCCCCTACTAACCCCCCTACTCTGTTTTTAACTGCCAATCCATATTTTCCCTGGCTTTCTTACGTTTTAACTCCAAAATTTTTTATTATTTTCATTAAAATTTCTTGACAGTGCCTCCCCCCATTCTATATTGCTCCCCTTTTTGCACTTCTCCCCTTTTCTTTTACTCTCCATATACTCTGCTCTTTTAAACACTTCGTTTGTAAAAACCTCTCATAAGCTCCTTTTTTCTCTTTTTTACCCCTTTATTCATCATTCCACAATCACCCCTCTTTCCCCTCCTGCCCCCACCCTCCTAAAACCCACAAACTTCTGCCCCAAATTCTAAACTGATTTTTAAAACTTTTCCCCAACCCCTCTTCAACCCCCCCACTACCATCTTTGCGCTAGCCCACCTTTCTCCCAATAGTTCTTATATCCCCCCCGAACTTCCCCCTCCCTTAGTTTTACACTTTCCCTCCCCTTACTTGTTTTTTCCACCTTCCCTTTTTTTCCCTCACCTTTCTCAACTGTACTAAAACTAAAAATGATCCATTATCAGTGCCCCTCTATAAACCGTACACCCGGGAGCCTACCCAAAACTTTTATCCCCCAAATAAAAAAAACTAAAAAACTTTTAAAATTTTTCTGCATCATCCCTTTGATTTTTTTATCCCCAAAAAAATATTATTACTTATTACCAAATTTTCAATTTCAATTTTTTTTTTTTTTTTTTTTTTTTCAAAAGTGGGCCTCTCCCACCGGGGGCAGGGTGACCCAAAAAAGAAAAAAATCCCCAAAAAAAAAATTTTTTCATCATCTTTTCAAACTTTCATCCACTCGCCATTATCACTGTTTTTGCGGGGTCCGAATAAAACCCGTCTAAACATACACAAAAAAGAACACAACATTCCCCAAACGCCAAATCCCAAACCCCTCCTTTTAAAGTGAGGCTTTAAACTTCCCATTTCCAGGATCAAGCCCGACTATATGAAAAAAACCCGGTTTCCCGAACCCCTCACAAAAATTACCCTGCTCACACTCCAACAGATCGCGGTCCCAAGTACCATTGTCCCTTCACTCCTTTTAACCGCTCACGCACGCTTGCGGAAGTCCAAGCCCTTTCCCACAAAACCTCCTTTACCCCCTCTCTCCAACCCCCTTTAAGGGCACCCCCACCCCCCCCTTCCTTCCCCATAATTTATATGCTTTCCAGTCATTCACTTTTATCCTTCTCTCTAAATGACCAAAAACCCCAACAACCCCCCCTTTGCCCCCCTGACTAATACTTTTATTAACTCCACCCTTTCCTAAATTTTCCCCACTCCGAATTTTCTGCATAATATTTACACCACACATTGCCCTTAAAAGGGCATCTCCACTGCCCCCAAACCCCCCTCGTGCGCATTTACCACCCAAGCTTCACACCCATTTTAAGAGGTTGGTACTACTTTTTCTACATTTCCCCTTTTTTTGCCTCCATAGATAACTTTTTTGATCCACATATCCCCAACGCACCCCTACCTTTTTTCCCTCATCAATCTATATTAACCTCATCCTTCATAGATCCATCCCCGACACGTCAAAATCCCCAAATATCTGAAAACTTTCATTCTTCCAATCCCCTTCCCAATTTGTATCCAATTTTTTTTTTACTAAATCATTTGAACCCCCATCACCCACCTTTTTTTATGTTCACTTTCAGCTTTCTACCTTTAAAACCATTTTCCAAAACCCTCCCAACCTTTTCAATTTTTCTTTAGAATTCCCCCACACGTACATCAGCAAAAAGTAAATGTGCAAATTTTTTTTTTTATTTTTAATTCTTATATATATCTTATATATTATTATTTTATAGAAAATTTCAAGCTAAAATAAACATGATATTGCATCAAGTTCAAGAGATGTTTCTGGGCATTTTTGGGAAAATATAGGAAAAAATTTTTGTTTTATTTTTGACATACTTCCCAAATTTTTAGCCTTTTATTTCCGGAGTGTTTTCTGAGGTCATCAATATTACTATGTGGCATACCAAGAGAGAGATATTTTTTAGTGTTATTTTATTTATCTGTTTCAATCTCAAGGAATTTTTGTAGCTCGAGTTAATATTTGTGTATTTTTTTTATGTGTACTGTTGTTTGTGGGATACTTCGTACAATTTATCCTGAGATACAAATACTAATAGTGAAAAAAGGTTGTGTTTTTTTGAAACCAATTGGTGATTGCTTTATGCAGAGTTTTTGTTATATTATGATAGGTTTTTGATATTTGTTGTGGGAGCTACCCATGCCATTCCAAGAAGTAGTGCGGTTGTTGTATATAGCTGTGTATTTCTTGAAAGAAGCCTACTGTTTTGGAAAATTTTTAGATATGTTTAGTTATGTAGTTTTTCAATTTTGGTTTGCTGTCAAATGAATAACCAAAACTTCCCCCCCCTTTATCATTTTGTGTGTCTATTGTATTGTTTACCTTTGTTTAATTTAACCTTTTAGTTTTTTTTCCCATATTAGGTTTATTTAAAATTTAGTGTTAATTGTTGCACTCCAAACGGATTTGGATTGGAAAAAAAAAAAAAGGTAGTGTAGTTTGCAAAAATTAGTTGAGGATGTTGAGAAGCACTTGGTAGGTCATTGATTTTTTTTTTTTTTAACACATTGGCCATCTCTGACCAAGGTAGGGGTTTCCTAAAGGAGAAATAAATGTGGTCCTTGGCTGCGTTTCGAATTCCCTTGTTTGGGGGAGTAGTGAGCTGGTGTGTAATGGTGGGGGATAGTGTGCAGTGTTGGTGGTGGTAGTGTGATTTATGTGCAGGTGTGGGGTTGTCATAAAACCCCCCATCTCAAGTGGTGTGCAACAGGCGCAGTGGGGAAGCCATGGTGTGAGGAGGCCCTGACAAAAGTGATGCAGGCAGCTGTGGTTGGAGGGGAAAAAAGTTTCCCGGGGAAGTGGTGACGGCACATCGCGAAGCTATCTTGGCCGCAGGGCACTTTGAGAGGGGAAACCCCAACCAGAATAACCAAGCTCAGGGGCACTACCCTAGGGGTCACCCCATCACCCCCACATGAGTATGTCAATATCACATGGGAGCCCATCACGGCTCATTGTTCACCTTATCCTTGGGTGTTTTTCCCCCATTTTTTATTGCTTCTAAACCAAATACCTGCCAAGTGATGTGACAAGCAGACTCCCACACTGTTGACTGTGTACAAGCCCATCACCTCATAACACCTTTGGTAGTATTTGTGTTGAATCTGCTGCCACCTCCTGCTCTGATAGTAAGAGAATTAAAGTATGAGAAAGATTGAGAAGGTAGAATTAAATCAAATCTAAGTTTATTCTCTATAAGGATTACAATGCGGGGTTGACAGATTTTGGTTATTGTGTGGTTTATATGTAATGAAATACTAATTACAGAAGGGGCCACTAGAACACCTAGCATGGCTAGGCATTTCGGGCAAACTTAGATTAATCCTTAACCCTAAATTATTACAAATTGTGGAGTAAATTGACTAAATACTAGTTTGTGAGTTTAGCAATGTGAATGCTTTTGTTTTGGCACAATACATAGTTTCTATATTGGAGTATCACAGGCAAACTTATGACTAGTTAGGAATCATTATTTTAAGATTAAGATACGTATTTCTGTGCTTATAGTCAAATGGGTGAGTGAGTGAGTGTAAGTGTGAACCACCAGGTGGTTTTTATGTAGTTAGTTGACGGGGTGTATCAGGGAGATAAGATGTTTTCTAACGGTAGTTTTGAAGGTGATGAATGTGTCTGCAGTTCTAGAGCTTTTAGGTAGGGTGTTCCAGATTTTAGGGCCTTTGACATGCATTGAATTTTTGTAAAGGTTTAGTCGGACACGGAGAATGTTGTAGAGATGTTTGTGTCTGGTGTTATGCCTGTGGGTCCTGTCACAACTATCAAGAAAGCATTTTAGGTCAAAGTTAATATTGGAATTTAAGGTCCTGTATATGTAGATTGCACAGTAGTAAGTGTGGATGTTCTGAACTGGGAGTAAGTTTAGATCTATGAAGAGTGAGGGAGTGTGTTGCCAGGGATGGGATTTAGTGATTATTCTTACTGTGGCTTTTTGTTGAGTTATTATTGGCTTTAGGTGTGTTGCTGCAGTTGATCCCCAAGCACAAATAGCATAGGTGAGGTATGGATAAATGAGTGAATGGTATAGTGTGAGTAGGGCATTTTGCGGCACATAGTATCGTATCTTGGAGAGGATCCCAACTGTTTTGGATACTTTTTTTGTTATGTGTTGGATATGGGTGCTGAAATTCAGGTTGTTGTCGAGGTATAGGCCTAGGAATTTGCCCTCATTAAAGTCCCGGCAATTAGAGATTGGCACAGAACAGGAAAGCTCTTCAGTTTTAAAAGAAGAAAGGTAATCACAATAGCACTAATCAGGAGATTGGAAAGTA
>NW_026467248.1:0-19828 GCF_026875155.1 Cherax quadricarinatus
CTACCCTAGACCCGGGGTGCTGTGTGGAAGATACCCAATGGAGTGCTTGGGATGCTACCCAAGACCTGGAGGTTGTGGGATGACTACCCTAGAAAATGGATGTTTGGGATACTACCCTAGACCTGGGTGTCTGTGGGTGACTACCCCAGACTGGGGTCTTGGGAGACTACCCTAGACCCGGGAGTGTCTTTGGATGATACCCCAACCTGGGAGGTCTGTGGGAGTACCCTAGAATGGGGTTTTGGGGATGATACCCCGACCTGGGGGTGCTGTGTGGATGACACCCAAAACGGGAGTTTGTGGGGTGAATAACCCCAGGCTTTGGGAAGTACCTGTGGGATCTTTTTACCCCAGACCTGGGAGTGTCTTGGGGGAGACTCCCCAGACCTGGGAGTGTCTGGTGGATGACTAAACCAGCCTGGAGGTTTGGGGGATGACTACCCTAGCGGGGGGTGTCTGGTGGGTGACACCTAACCTGGGGGTCTGTGGGATGAAAACCTAGACCTGGGGTGTTGGTGGGTACTACCCCAACGGGGGAGTGTCTGTTGGATGACTACCCCCAGCTGGGGTTTGGTGGATGACTACCCTAACCGGGATGTCTGTGTGTGCTACCCAACTGGGTGTCTTTGTATGACTACCCTAGCCGGGAGTGTCGTTGGGGGAATACCCCAACTGGGTTTTCTTGTGGATGATACCCTAGACCTGGGATGCTGTGTGGATGCTACCCAGACCTGGGATGTTTGTGGATACTACCCAAACCCGGGATGTCTGGGGATGATACCCTAGCCTGGGGTGTCTTGGAGACTCCCAAGGACTGGGGTTTGGGGAGACTACCCTAAACCTGGGATGTCTTGGGATGACTACCCCAGACCTGGATGCTGGTGGATGACTCCCTAGACCCGGGAGTGCTGTGTGGAGACTCCCTAGCCTGGGAGTGCTGTGTGGAGATAACCAACCTGGATGTTTGTGGATGACTACCCAAAAGGGGGGGGCTTTGGGGGTTCCCCCGGTTTTGGTTTCTACCTAGACCCGGGGGTTTTCCTTTTGGGATACCCTAACCCGGGAGTGTTGGTGGATGAACCCTAAACTGGGAGTGTTTTGGAGATACCTAGACTGGGGTGTCTGTGGGATGACTACCCCGACCTGGGGGGTCTGTGTGGGTGATACCCCCCAACCGGGGGTCTGTGGGGGGGGGGGGGGGGGGGGGGGGAAAAACCCTAAAAGGAGTGTCTGGTTTGGATGACTACCCCAAACCTGGAGTGTCGGGGGGTGGGACTACCTTTAACCCCAGGTCTGGTGGAGACACCTAGACCTGGATGTCTGTGTGGAATTTTCCCAAAAACCGGGAGGTCTGTTGGATGAAACCCAGCCTGGGGTCTTGGGGGATGACACCCCAACCCGGGGGGTTCTGTGTGGATGACACCCTAGCCCGGGATGCTGTGGGGACTCCCCAGACTGGGGGGGTTTGTGGTGACTCCCCGCCTGGGGGGCGTCTGTGATGAACCCCAGACTGGAGGTCTGTGGGATGGGGCTTCCTAGACCTGGGGGTGTTTTGTGGGTGACACCTAAAATGGGGGTGTCTGTGTGATGACTACCCTTAAACCCGGGAGGTCTGTTGGATGAACCCTAGACCTGGAATGTTGTGGGGACTAACCCCCGCTGGGTGTCTGGTGGGTGACTACCCAACCGGGGGGGGTCTTTGGAGCACCCTAGACTGGGATGTCTGGGGAGACTACCCTGACCCGGGAGGCTGGTGGATGTACCCCCGACTGGAGTTCTGTGGTTTACTACCATGACCTGGAGTGTCTGTGTGGATGACTACCCTAGACCTGGGAGTGTTTGAGGGTGGGTACCCTAGACCTGGGAGTGTCTTGGGATGACTCCCTAGACCTTGGAGTGCTGTGTGGATGACTACCTGACCTGGGGGTGCTGTGTGGATGACTACCTAGACCTGGAGTGTACTGCGTGGATGACTACCTAGACCGGTATCTGTTGGAGCTACCCTAGACCTTGAGGTTGTGGTATGAAATTCCCTAGACCCGGAGTGTCTGGTGGTGAAATAACCCAACGGGGTTGTGTGATGATACCCTAGGGCCTGGGAGTGTCGTGTGATGACTAACCCCAGACCTGGGAGTGTCTGTGTGGATACTAAACCTGGGATGTCTGTGTGACTCCTAGACCTGGAGTGTCTTGGATGACTCCAGACCTGGAGTGTCTTGTGAAGCTACCCAGACCTGGGGGGTGTTGGTGGATGACTACCCTAGACCTGGGAGTGTCGTGTTTGGGTGGGCTACCCCTTGACCTGGAGTGTCTGTGTGGAGATAACCAGACCTGGCATGTCTAGGGATGACTTCCCTTGACCTGGGGGGTGTCTTGGGAAGACTACCCTAGAACTGGGAGTGTCTGTGTGGGTGACACCCTAGACCAGTGGGTTCTGTGTGGATGACTACCCTAGACTGGGAGGTCTGTGTGGATGATACCTAGACCTGGAGTGTCTGTGTGGAGACTACCCTAGACCTGGAGTGCTGTGTGGATGATACCATAGACCTGAGGGGGTTCTGTGTGGTTGATACCCTAGACCTTGGGTACTGTGTGGACAACCTAGACTGGAGTGTCTGTGTGAGACTACCCCAGACCTGGAGTGTTGGTGGTGATAACCCCAGACCTGGGGAGTGTTTGTGGATGGGGCTACCCTGACCTGGAGTGTCTGTGTGATGATACCCTAGACCTGGATGTCTGTGTGGATGACTACCTAGACCTGGAGTGTCTGGTGGATGACTACCCTAGACCTGGAGTGTCCCGTGTGATGAACTACCCTGACCTGGAGTGTCTGTGTGGATGACTACCCTAACCTGGGAGTGGTCTGGTGGATGACTACCCTAGACCCGGAAGTGTCTGTGTGGGTGACTAAACCTAGACCCGGAGTGTCTGTGGGAAAGACTACCCTAGACCTGGGGAGTGTCTGGTGGTGACCCTAGCCCGGGAGTGTTGTGGGATGATTTAAACCTGGGAGTGTCTGTGGGATGACTCCCTAGACCTGGAGTGTCTGTGTGGATGACTACCCTAGACCTGGGAGTGTCTGTGTGGATGACTACCCTAGACCTGGGAGTGTCTGTGTGGATGACTACCCTAGACCTGGGAGTGTCTGTGTGGATGACTACCCTAGACCTGGGAGTGTCTGTGTGGATGACTACCCTAGACCTGGGAGTGTCTGTGTGGATGACTACCCTAGACCTGGGAGTGTCTGTGTGGATGATACTAGGACCTGGCGTGTGCCTGTTGTGGGATGACTACCCTAGACCTGGGGGTGTCTGGGTGGTGACTAAACCTAGACCTGGGAGTGTCTCAGTGGGGATGAATTCCTAGACCCGGGAGTGTCTGTTTGGGGACTACTGACCTGGGAGTGTCTGTGTGGATGACTACCTAGACCTGGGAGTGTCTGTGTGGATGACTACCCTAGACCTGGGAGTGTCTGAGTGGATGACTACACTGGGCCTGGTGGGGTGTCCCTTTTGGATGATACCCTGACCTGGGAGTGCTGTGTGGATGGGCTACCTAGACCTGGGAGTGCTGTGTGGATGACTAACTAGACTGGGAGTGTCTGTGTGGATGACTACCCATGACTGGGGGTGACTGTGTGGTGACTACCCTAGACCTGGGAGTGTCTGTGTGGATGACCCCCTAGACCTGGAGTGTGTTGTGTGGATGATACCCTGACCTTAGGAGTGTCTGTGTGGATGATACCCTGACTGGAGTGTCTGAGGGATGACTACCTAGACCTGGGAGTGTCTGTGTGGATGGACTACCCTAGACTGGAGTGTCTTGGGGGGAAAGACTACCCTAGACCTGGGGTCTGTGTGGGGTGACTACCCCAGACCTGGGGGTTCTGTGTGGTGACTACCTAGACCTGGAGGTGTCTGTGTGGATGACTACCCTAGACAGGGAAGTGTCTGTGTGGATGGGCTACCTAGACCTGGAGTGCGTGTGGATGACTACCCTAGACCTGGGAGTGTCTGTGTGGATGACTACCTAGACTGGGAGTGTTTTGTGGATGGAATACCCTAGATGGGGTTTATGTTGTGGATGAATACCCAACCCGGGAGTGTCTTGTGGATGACTACCCTAGACCTGGGAGTGTTGGTGATGGAAAAACCGCTTGACCTGGAGTGTTGTGGATGACTACCTAGACCTGGGATGTCTGTGTTGGGAGATACCTTTGACCTGGGATTGTCTGTGTGGATGACTACCTAGACCTGGAGTGTCTGTGGGATGACTACCCTAGACCTGGGAGTTCTGTGTGGATTCCCCAGACCTAGCTGGGAAGTTTGTGCTGGTGTGGGATGACTAACCTAGACCTGGAGTGTCGTGGGATGACTACCCTAGAACTGGGAGTGTCTGTGTGGATGATCCTAGACTGGGAGTGTCTGTGTGGATGACTACCTAGGACCTGGAGTGTCTGTGTGGATGACTACCAGACCTGGGAGTGTCTGTGTGGATGACACCCCAGACTGGGAGTGTCGTGTGGGATGACTACCTAGACCTGAGGAGTGTCTGTGTGGGGTGACTAAACCCTAGAACTGGGAGTGTCTTGTGGATCTACCTAGGGCCTGGAGTGGGCTTGTGGATGACTACCTAGACCTGGGAGTGTTGTGTGTGGAGACTACCTAGACTGGGAGTGCTGTGTGGATGACTCCTAGGGCCTGGGAAATTCTGTGTGGATGACTTTCCTAGACTGGAGTTCGTTGTGGATGACTACCCTAGACCTGGGAGTGTCTGTGTGGATGACTACCCTAGACCTGGGAGTGTCTGTGTGGATGACTACCCTAGACCTGGGAGTGTCTGTGTGGATGACTACCCTAGACTGGAGTGTCTGTGGGAGACTACCCTAGACCTGGAGTGTTGTGTGGATGACTACCCTAGACCTGGGAGTGTCTGTGTGGATGACTACCCTAGACCTGGGAGTGTCTGTGTGGATGACTACCCTAGACCTGGGAGTGTCTGTGTGGATGACTACCCTTGACCTGGAGGTTCTGTGTGGATAAACCTAGACCTGGGGTGTCTGTGTGGAGACTCCCTAGACTGGGAGTGTCTGTGTGGAAGGGTAACCCAGACCTGGGAGTGTCTGTGTGGATGACTACCCTAGACCTGGGAGTGTCTGTGTGGATGACTACCCTAGACCTGGGAGGTCTGGTGGGTGATACCCTAGACTGGAGTGTCTTTGTGGGAGACTACCCCAGAATGGAGTTTTGTGTGGATGGACTACCCTAGACCTGGGAAGGTTGTGGGATGACTAACCCTAGACCTGGCAGTCCCGTGTGGAGAATACCCTAGAAACCCGGGAGTGTGTGTGGATGACTACCTAGACTTGGGTGGTTTGGGGGTGAATACATAGACCTGGGGGTGTCTGTGGATGACTACCCTAGACCTGGGAGTGCTGTTGGGGTGACACCCTCAGGGGGTGTCTGTGGGATGACTACCTAGACCTGGGAGGTCTGTGTGGATGAAATACCCTAGACCTGGGGTGTCTGTGTGGATGACTACCCCAGACCTGGAGTGTCCCGTGTGGATGACTACCCTAGACCTGGGAGTGTCTGTGTGGTTGACTACCCCAGGGCCTGGGAGGTCCTGTGTGGAAGGACTACCTAGACCTGGAAATGCTTTTGGATGATACCCTAGACCTGGGAGTGTCTGTGTGGATGACTACCCTAGACGAGGGAGTGTCTGTGTGGATGACTACCCTAGACCTGGAGTGTCTGTGTGGATGACTACCTTGGACTGGAGTTCTGTGTGGATTTACTCCCTAGACCTGGGAGTGTCTGTGTGGATGACTACCCTAGACTGGGAGTGTCTGTGTGGATGACTACCCTAGACCTGGGAGTGTCTGTGTGGATGACTACCCTAGACCTTGGAGTACCTGTGTGGATGACTACCCTAGACCTGGGAGTGTCTGTGTGGATGACTACCCTAGACCTGGAGTGTCTGTGTGGATGACTACCCTAGACCTGGGAGTGTCTGTGTGGATGACTACCCTAGACCTGGGAGTGTCTGTGTGGATGACTACCCTAGACCTGGGAGTGTCTGTGTGGATGACTACCCTAGACCTAAATGTCTGTGTGATGCTCCCCAGACTGGGTTGTTGTGTGACTACCTAACCTGGGAGTGTTCTTGTGATGACTAACCCTAGACCTGGGAGTCGTGTGGATGATTCCTAGACTGGGAGTGTCTGTGTGGATGACTAACCATGACTGGGGGGGGTTCGGTGGATGACTACCCTAGACCCGGGAGTGCTGTGTGGAAAGACTACCCTAGACCTGGGGTGTCTTTGTGGGTGACTAAACCTAGACCTGAGTGTCTGTGGGGTTGACTACACTTGACCTGGGAGTGTCTGTGTGGATGACTCCCTGACCTGGGAGTGTCTGTGTGGAAAGATACCCTTTGACCTGGGAGTGTCTGTGTGGATTTACTACCCTAACCCGGGAGGGCTGTGGATGACTACCCTAGACCTGGGTCTGTGTGATACTATAGATGATTTAAGACTACCCTAGACCTGGTAGTGTCTGTGTGATGATACCCTAGACCTGGGATGTCTGTGTGATGAATACCCGACCTGGAGTGTCTGGTGGATGACTACCCTAACCTGGAGTGCTGTGGCTGACACTAGACCTGGCGTGTCGGAATGACTACCTAGACCGGAAGTCTTTGAAAGACTACCCAATGGGAGTGTTCTGTGGATGACTACCCTAGACCTGGGAGTGTCTGGTTTGGTGACTACCTAGACCTGGAGTGCTGTGGGATGGTCCTAGACCTGGCTTTGTGGGAGACACCCAACCTGGGAGTGCTGTTGGATGACTACCCAACCCGGGATGTCTGGTGATGACTACCTAGACCTGGAGTGTTGTGGATGACTACCCTACCTGGGATGTCTGTGTGATGACCCAAACTGGGAGTGTCTGTGTAAAGTACAATCAGCTGGTGGTCTGTGTGGATGATACCCTAGACCTGGGAGTGTTGGTGGATGGACTACCCTAGACCTGGAGTGTCTGAGTGGTGACTACCTAGACCTGGAGTGTCTGTGTGGATTTACTACCTAGACCTGGGAGTGTCTGTGTGGATGACTAACCTAGATGGAGTGTCTGTGTGGATGATCCCTAGACCTGGGGTGTCTGTGTGGGGTGACTACCCTAGACCTGGGAGTGTCTGTGTGGGTGACTACCTAGACCTGGAGTTCTGTGGGATACCTAGCGGATGCTGTGTGGATGATACCTAGACCTGGGTGGTCTGTGTGGATGACTACCCTAGACCTGGGAGTTCTGTGTGGATGACTCCTAGACTGGGAGTGTCTTGTGGTGGAGACGCCCCGACCTGGAGTGTCTGTGGGATGATACCTAACCCGGGAGTGGGCTGTGTGGATGACTACCCATGACTGGGAGTGTCTGTGTGGATGACTCAATAGACCTGGAGTGTCTGTGAGATGACTACCCTAGGGCTGGGGGTGTCGTTTGGGATAACCTAGACACTGGAGTGTCTGTGTGGATGATACCCCTAGACCCGGGAGGTCTGTGGGATGATACCCCAGACCTGGAGGTCTGTGTGGAGATACCCCAGACCCGGAGTGTTGTGTGGGTGACGCCCTAGACCTTGGGTTTTGTGAACTAGCTGGAGGTGTCTACCCTAGACCTGGGAGTGTCTTGTGGAGACTACCAGACCTGGAGTGTTTTAGGGACTAACCCTAGACCTGGGAGTGTCTGTGTGGATGACTACCCTAGACCTGGGAGTGTCTGTGTGGATGACTACCCTAGACCTGGGAGTGTCTGTGTGGATGACTACCCCAGACCTGGGAGTGTCTGTGTGGATGCTACCTAGACCCGAGTTTTCTGTGGGGTTGACTACCCTAAACCTGGGGGTGTCTGTGTGGATGATACCTAGACTGGAGTCTGTGTGGATGACTACCTAACCTGGGAGTGTCTTGTGATGGGCTACGTAGACCTGGCAGTGTCTGTGTGGATGACTACCCTAGACCTGGGAGTGTTTTGTGGGAGATACCTAGACCGGGAGTGCTGTGTGGATGACTACCCTAGACCTGGAAGTGTCTGTGTGGATGACTACCCCAGGGCCTGGGTCTGTGTGGTTTGACTACCTAGACCTGGGAGTGTCTGTGTGGATGACTACCCTAACCTGGGAGTGTCTGTGTGGATGACTTACTAGGGCCTGGGGTGTCTGTGTGATGACTACCTAGACCTGGGACGTTCTGTGTGGGTGACTACCCTAGACCTGGGATGTCTTTTGTGGATGACTACCTAGACCTGGAGAGTTCCCGTGTGGATGACTACCCTAGACCTTTGGGGGGGGTTTTGTGTGATTTATTCCCTAGACTTGGTTTCTGTGGGATGACTACCTAGACCTGGGAGTGTCTGTGTGGATGACACCTAGACTGGAGTCGTTGGATGACACCCTAGACCTGAGTCCTGTGTGGATGACTACCCTAGGACCTTTGGGGGTTTGCTTTTCGTGTGATGACTCCCTAGACCTGGGAGTGTCTGGGGGATGACTACCTAGACCTGGGGCTGTGTGGAATGACTATCCCTAGACCTGGGAGTGTTTGTGTGGATGACTACCATGGACCTGGGAGTGTCTGTGTGGATGACTACCCTAGACCTGGGAGTGTCTGTGTGGATGACTACCTAGACCTAGAGTGTTTTGGTGGATGAAATACCCTAGACCTGGGAGTGTCTGTGTGGATGACTACCCACAACCTGGAGTGCTGTGTGGATGACTTTCCCTAGACCTGGGAGTGTCTGTCATAGTTTACTACCTAGACCTGGGAGTGTTTGTGGATGAATACCCTAGACCTGGGAGTGTCTGTGGGATTTACTACCTAGACTGGAGTGTCTATGTGGATGAAATACCCTAGAAACCCGGGAGTGTCTGTGTGATGACTACCCTAGAAACCTGGGGTGTCTGTGTGGAAGATACCCAGACTGGAGTGTCTGTGTGGATGATACCCTAGAACCTGGGAGGTGTGTGGGATGAATACCACTAGACCCGGGAGTGTCTGTGTGGATGACTAACCTAGACTTTGGAGTGTCTGGGGTGGATGATACCCTAGACCTGGGGGTGTCTGTGTGGATGACTCCTAGACTGGAGTCTTTTGGATACTCCCTAGCCTGGGGGTGTCTGTGGGGACTACCCTTGACCTGGAGGTGGTGCCCCCCTGGGGGTGGGTTGACTTTCCCTAGACCCGGGGGGTGTCTGTGTGGATGATAACCCTAGACCTGGGAGTGGGCTGGTGGATGACTACCTAGACCTGGGAGTGTCTGTTGGATGACTACCTAGACCTGGGAGTGGGCTGTGGGATGACTACCCTAGACCTGGAGTGTCTGTGTGGATGACTACCTAGACCTGGAGTGTCTGTGTGGATGACTCCCTAGACTGGGAGTGTCCTGTGGATGACTACCTAGACCTGGGAGGTGTTTTGGTGGTGACTACCCTAGAACCGGGAGTGTCTGTGTGGATGACTACCTAGGACCTGGGAGTGTCTGGTGGATGATACCTAATTGAGTGCTTGGATGATACCCTGACTGATTTGTGGGATGACTACCCTAGACCTGGGAGTGTCTGTTTGATGACTACCTGACTGGAGGGCGTGTGGATGACTTCTGGCCTGGTTGGTTGTGGGGACTATACCAAAACCTGGGTGCTGTTGTGGATATACCCTAGACTGGGAGTTCTGTGTGGATGACTACCCTAGACCTGGGGGTCTGTTGGATGACTCCCTAGACCTGGGGGAAAGAGTGTCTGTGTGGGATGACTACCTAGACCTGGGAGTGCTGTGTGGATAATACCCTAGACCCGGGAGTGTCTATGTGGATGACTACTAGACCTGGGAGTTCCCGTGGATGACTACCCTAGACCTGGGAAATGTCTGTGTGGGTGACTAACCCTAGGACCTGGGGGTGTCTGTGTGGATGACTTACCTAGACCTGGGAGTGTCTGTGGGGGGATGACTACCCTAGACCTGGAGTGTCTGGTGGATGACTCCTGGACCCGGGAGTGTCTGTTTTGGGAAACTACCCTAGACCCGGAGTGTCTGTGTGGATGACTACCTAGCCTGGAGTGTCTTGTGGGTGACTACCTTAGACCTGGGAGTGTTGTGTGGAGACTACCTAGACCTTTGGAGGTCTGTGTGGAGAAACCCCAGACCTGGGAGTGTCTGTGTGGATGACTACCCTAGACCTGGGGGTGTCTGTGTGGATGACTACCCTAGACCTTGAGTCTGTGTGATGACTACTAGCTGGGAGTGTCTGTGGGAAGACTACACTAGACTGGGAGTGCTGTGTGGATGACTACCCTAGACCTGGGAGTGTCTTGTGGATGACTCCCTAGACTGGAGTGTCTGTGTGGATGACTACCTTACGGGAGTGCTGTGTGGAGACTACCCTAGACCCGGAGTGTCTGTTTTGGATGATACCCTAGACCGGAGTGTCTGTGTGGATGACTACCCTAGACCTGGGAGTGTCTGTTGGGATGACTACCCTAGACTGGAGTGTCTGTCGTGGATGACTACCCTAGGGCCTGGGAGTGCTTTTGTGGATGACTACCCTGACCTGGGGGAGTGTTTCCTGGGTGGATGGGAGACTACCAGAAGGGAGGTCTGTGTGGATGACTACCCTAGACCTGGGAGGTCTGTGTGGATGACTACCCTAGGGCTGGCAGTGCCCGTGTGGATGACTACCTAACCTGGGAGTGTTGGTCGGGTGAAACCTAGACCTGGGAGTGGCTGTGTGGATGGTCCTAGACTGGAGTGTCTTGTGGATGGACTACCCTAGACCTGGGAGTGTCCGGTGGATTACTACTAGACCTGGGAAGTGTCTTGTGGATGAAATACCTTTGACCGGGAGTGTCTGTGTGGATGACTAACCTAACCCGGAGGGGTCTTTGTGGATGACTACCCTAGACCGGGAGTGTCTGTGGGATGGACTACCCTAGAACTGGGAGGTTGGGTGGATGACTACCTAGACCTGAGAGTGTACCTGTGTGGATGACTACCCTAGACCTGGGAGTGTTCTGTGTGGTGGACTACCCTAAAACCTGGGAGTGTCTGTGTGGAGGGCTACTAGACCTTGGAGTGTCTGTGTGGATGAATACCAGACCTGGGAGTGTCCCGTGTGGATGACAACTAGACCTGGATTGTGGATGAACCCCAGACCCGGAGTGTCTGTGTGGGTGACTACCCTAGACCTGAGATGTGTTGTGGATGACTAACCCTGACCTTGGAGTTCCCGTGTGGATGACTAACCTTGACCTGGGGAGTGTCTGTGGGATGACTACCTAGACCTGGGAGTGTCTGTGTGGATGACTACCCTAGACCTGGAAAGGGCTTTGTGGATGGGCAAACCCCCGACCTGGGGAGGTCTGTGTGGATACTTCCCCTAGACCTGGAGTGTCTGTGTGGATGACTACCCTAGACCTGGGAGTGTCTGTGTGGATGACTACCCTAGACCTGGAGTGTCTGTGGGGATGACTACCCTAGACCTGGGGGTGTCTGTGTGGATGACTACCTAGACCTGGAGTGTCTTTGGATGAACTACCCCAGAACTGGGGGGTTGTCTGTGTGGATGACTACCCTAGACCTGGGAGGTCTGTGTGGATGAACTACCAGAACTGGAGTGTCTGTGTGGATGACTACCTTGACCGGGAGTGTCTGTGGATGACTACCCCTAGGGCCCGGGTGTCTGTGTGGGTGACTACCTTTGACTGGAGTCTGTGTGGATGACTACCCTAGACCTGGGATGTCTGTGTGGATGGGCTACCAAGACCGGGAGGGTCTGTGTGTGTGACTACCCCAGACCTGGGAAAAATCTGTGTTGGATGACACCTAGACCTGGAGTGTTTGTGGGAATGAACCTAGACCTGGGGTGCTTGTGGATGACACCCAAGAGGAGTGCTGTGTGGATGACTACCCTAGAACTGGGGTTCTGTGTGGATGAATACCCTAGACCTGGGGGTGTCTGTGTGGATGACTTTCCCTAGACCTGGAGTGTCTGTGTGGATGATACCAAACCCGGGAGTGTCTGTGTGGTGACTACCTAGTCCTGGGAGTGTTGTTGGGATGAACCTAGACTGGAAATGTATAAATTTGGTGGATGGATACCCCGACCCGGGAGTGTCTGTGTGGATGCTACCCTAGACCTGGAGTTCTGTGTGGATTACTCCTGACCCGGGGGGTTGTGGATGACTACCAACTGGGGGTGTCTGGTGATGAATCCTAGACTGGGAGTGCTGTGTGGTGACTACCTTGACCCGGGCGTGTTGGTGGGTGACTTCCCTTGACCTGGGAGTGTCTTGGATGACTACCCTAGACTGGGAGTGTCTGTGTGACTACCCTAGACCTGGGAGTGTCTTTGTGGATGACTACCCTAGACCTGGAGTGTCTGGTGGACTTTCCCTAGACCTGGAAGTGTCTGTGTGGTAAACCCCAACAAAGGGTGGTGTGCAAATGTGGGGTGTGGGATGAATCCTAGACCTGGAGTTTGTGTGGAAACAGACCTGAGTGGGGAATACCTGTGTGGTGACTCCCTGCCTGGGGAGTTGTGTGATGACACCTAACCTGAGTGTCTAGTGGCACCCTAGCCGGGAGGGTTTGGGGGATGGAATACCCTAGACCTGGGAGTGTCTGTGTGGATGAAAACCCTAGGGCCTGGAGTGTCGGGTGGATGACTACCCTAGACCCAGTGAAGTGTTTTTTGTGGATGATTCCCTAGACCTGGGAGTCCGTGTGGTGGGAAACCCCAGACCCCGGGAGTGTTGTGGATGGACTACCCAGACTGAGAGTGTTGTGGGATGGACTACCCTGACTGGAGTGTCTGGTGGGTGTAATCTAGACCCTGGGAGGTCTTGTGGATGACTACCAGACCTGGGTGTCTTGTGGGGACTACCTAGATGGGAGTGTCCTGTGTGGAAAGATACCTAGATGGAGTGGTCTGTTGGATGACACCTAGCCTGGGAGTACCCGTGTGGATGACTACCTAGACCTGGGAGTGCTTGTGGGATACCCAGACTGGAGGTTGGTGGATGACTTCCCCAGCCTGGAGGTCTGTGTGGATGTACCCTAGACCTGGGGTTTGTGTGGATGACTCCACCTAGACCTGGGAGTGTTGGGGGTGCTACCCGACCGGAGTGCGTGTGGATGCTAACCTGGGGCTGGGGTGTCTTGGGGATGAAATACCAGACTGGAGGTCTGTGTTTTGGGGCTACCCTAACCTGGTGTTGTGGAGGACTAACCTAGACTGGGGCTGTGTTTGGGTGACTAACCCTAGACTGGGAGTGCTGTGTGGATGGGCTACCCCAGACCTGGGAGTGTCGTGTGGGAAGGACACCCATAGACCTGGGAGTGTCGTGGGATGACTACCCTAGACCTGGGAGTGTCTGGAGTGACTACCCTAGACCGGGGGTCTGTGTGGATGACTACCTAGACCTGGGAGTGTCTGTGGATGATACCTAGACCTGGGAGTGTGTGTGTGGATGACTACCCTTACCTGGGAGTGTCTGGTGGGATGACTAACCCTAACCTGGGTGTCTGTGGGATGACAACCCTAGACCTGGGAGTGTTCTGGATGATACCCTAGACCTGGAGTGCCGTGTGGAGACTAAACCAAAACCGGGAGTGTCTGTGTGGATGACAAGGGCAAACCTTTAAAAAGGGAGTGTCGTGTGGATGATTACCTAGGGCCTAGGGTGTCTGTGTGGTTTACTACCCTGGGGCCTGGGGGGGGTCTGTGTGGGTGACTAAAACCCCAGACCGGGGGTGTCCCGGGGTTTTTGGGGTGACTTCCCCAAAACCTGGGAGTGTCTGGTTGGGTTTTTTACCCCAGGCCTGGGGGTTTCCTGTTGGGGGATGACAAAAGACCCCGGGATTTTCTGGTTTGGGTGAAATAACCCAGACCTTTTAAATGTTTTGGTTTTGGTGAACCCTAAAACCGGGATGTCTGTGGGATGAAAAACCCTAACCTGGGAGTGGGTTTTGGGGATGACTACCCTGACCTGGGGTGTTTTGGGAGGGACTACCCCAACTGGGAGTCCCCCGTGGGTGACAAACCCCAGACCCCGGGGGGTGTCCCGTGTGGGGTGACTACCCTAGACCTTTGGGGGTGTCCCGTGGGATTACTGCCCAACCCTGGGAGTGTTTGGTGGTGGGAAAACCCCAGACCTGGGAGTGTCTGGTGGGTACTTTCCCTAGACCTGGGGTGTTCTTGTGGGGGACTCCCCAAAACCTGGGGGGGGGTTTTGGCGATGACTACACTAGGGCCGGGAGGTGTTGTGGTGGGCTTCCCTAGAAAAAGGGGTGTCTGTGTGGTTTACTACCCTAACCGGGAGTGTTTGTGGTGATTTCCTAACCTGGGGGGTGTTTTGTGTAAAGATACCCCCGACCTGGGAGTGGGTTTTTTGGGAAAGAATTTCCCCAAACCTGGCAGTGTCTGGTGGATGCTAACCCCAGACCCGGGAGTGCGGTGGTGATTTCCCGGGCCTGGGAAATGTCTGTGTGGATGACTACCCTAGGGCCGGGAGTGTTTGTGGGGGATGGGAAAAACCCCAGGGCCTGGGGGGGGTTTTGTGGGGAAAATTTCCCTGATGGCCCGTGCCCGGTGGGACTTTCCCCCAAAACCTGGAGTGTCTTTGGGAAGCCCCCCTAAACTTGGGGGGTGTCCCCGGTGGATGATACCCTAGACCGGGGGGTCTCGTGGAAGACTACCCTTAACCTGGAGTTTCTGGTTGGGTGACTACCCCCCGGGCCTGGGAGGGGTCTTGTGGGATGACAAACCCCAGACCTGGGGGGTCTGGTGGAGGGCTACACTAGCCAAAATTCCTTTTTGGATGACTAACCCCAGATTGGGGCCCTTTTTGGGTGGAAATACCCTAGGCCTGGGGGTGGGTTTTGGGGGATGGAAATACCCAACCTGGAGTTCCCGTGTGGAGGGTACCCTAGACCTGGGGGGGGTCTTTAGGATGACTACCCCAGAAAATGGGAGTGTCGTTTAGGGACTCCCCAGACCTGGGGGTGGGGCTGTGTGGATGATTACCCTAGGGCCTGGGGGTTTTTCTGTGTGGAGGGCCCACCCCAGGGGCCCCGGGGGTGTCCCCCGGGGGATGACTCCCTAGACCGGGGAGTGTTGTGTGGTGACTAAACCCTTTGGGGCCTGGGAGTCCCGTGGGAAAACAAACCCTGACCTGGGGGTGTCTGTTGGAAGGATAAACCCCGACCTGGAGTGTCTGTTGGATGTTTCCCCAACCTGGGAGTGTTGTGTGGAAAACTCCCCGACCTGGGGGGTCCCTTTTGGATGACTAACCCCCGACCTGGGGGGGCGTGTGGATGTAAACCCCAGACCTTAATTTTCCTTTTGGTTTGGTTTGGGGGAAAAATGATACCTTTGGGCTTTGGGGTGTCGTGTGGATGACTACCCTAGACCCGGGGGTGTCTGTTGGAGACTACCTAGCCTTGGGGGTTCCCGTGTGGAGACAACCCTAGGGCGGGGGAAATTCCCCGTGTGGGTGATACCCCCCCAAAAAGGGGGTTTGTTTGGATGGGTTCCCTTTAACCCGGGGAAATGTCTGTTGGATGACTACCCAGGGCCCGGGGTGTTGGTGGGTGATACCCCAGACCGGGGGGCAAAGTGGGTACCCCCTAGGGCCTGGGGGGTGTCTGTGGGTTTACTACCCTAAAACCCCGGGATGTTGTGTTATGATAAACCCAACCGGAGTGTCCGGGGGATGGGCTACCCTAACTGGGGGTTTGGTTGGCTCCCCAACCCGGGAGTGTCTTGGGGGATTACTACCCCAACCTGGGATTTTTCCCTGTGGTGGGTTACCCTAAAACCTGGCAGTGTCTGAGTTTAAAGACACCCCAACCTGGGGGTGTCTGGGGTTTGGTTTACTACCCTTGAAACCCGGGAGTGTCTGTGGGATGACTCCCCCAGACCGGGAGGTTTGTGTGGATGAAATAAACCCCAGGACCTGGGATGTCTGGGATGACTACCCTTTGGGCCTGGGAGTGGGCCCTTTGGAAGCCCACCCCCCCTGGGGGGGGTCTGGTGGGGACTACACTAGACCTGGGAGTTTGTGGGAAAGACAAACCCCGAAATGGGAAATGCCCGGTGGATTGGGCTAACCCCAGATGGGAGTGTCTTTGTGGGGGGAAACCCAGCCTGGGAAATGCCTGTGTTGGGCTACCCTTGACCTGGGTGTCTTTTGGTTTTTATGGAAATACCCTAACCTGGGAAGTTCCCGTGTGGATTTAACCCTAGACCTGGGAGGTGTTTTGTGGTGACTACCCTTGAACCCGGGAAAATGTCCCGATGGTGGGGCTAACCAAAAACCTAGGGTTCCCTTTTTGGATGGCTACCAGGACCCGGAGTGCCCGTGTGGGTGCTACAATAGAAATGGGAGTGTCTGTGTGGAAAGACTAACCCCCAGACCTGGGAGGGGGGTCCCCTGTGGGGGTGGTGGATGACTCCCCAGCCTTTTTTGTATGGTACCTTTGTTGGGATGACAAATTTGACCTGGGAGTGTCTTTTATGTTGTGGATTTTTTGGCATTCCCCAGACCTATGAGGGGGTTCCCGTGTGGGTGGTACCTTGGGCCCGGAGGGGTCTGTGGGATGTCCCCAACCTTTAAAAACCGGGGGTTTGGGGGTGTCTGTGTGGTGGGTACCCTTTAAAACCCGGGGAGGGTCTGGTGGTTGGGACTAAACCCGGGCCTTTGGGGGTTCCCGTGAGATGACTTACCCCAAAACCTGGGGGGGTCTGTGTGGGGACTACCTAGACCTTGGGGGTGCCCGTTGGATAAATCCCCAAACCTGGGGGGGTCTTGTGGAAAGATTTCCCCAACCTGGGAGTGTCTGTTGGGGTGACTTTCCCTAACCTGGAGTGGCTGGGTGGTTAAATTTGGGAGTTTTTAGGAAGGGGGGCCCCCCAAATTGGGGGTGTTTTTTGGGATTAAACCCTAGGGCCTGGGGGTGTCTGTGCGGATGACTACCAAAAACCTTTGGGGTTTTCTTGTGGGACCCACCCTAGAACCCGGGAGTGTCTGTGTGGATGGGCTTCCCCAGGTCTTGGGGGTGTCTTTTGGATAAATAAACCTAGCCCGGGAAATGTTTTTTTTGGGTTACTAAACCCCGGAACCCGGAGTTCTGTTGGAGATTTCCCTAGACCCCGGGAGTGTTTTTGGGTGACAAACCAAAACCGGGAGTGGCGGGGTGGATGACTTCCCCGACCTGGATTTTCTTGTGGATGACTTTCCCCAAGGGGCCTGGGAGTGCTTTTGTGGTAAAACCCCAGGGCCGGGGGTCTTGGAAAGACTACCCTAGAAATGGGAGGTCTGGGTGGAAACTCCCCCAGACCTGGGGGTTCCCGTTTTGGAAGCTACCCAAAACCGGGAAATGGTTTTGTGGATTGGGCTAACCCCCGAAAAATTTGGGGAGTGGTGGATGACTAACCCTAGACCCTTTGGGGTGTCTGGGGTGGGTGATCCCTGACCTGGAGTGCCCGTTGTGGAGGCTACCCTAGACCTGGGAGTTCCCGTGTGGAAGACTACCCTTTGACCCGAGAGTGTCTGGGGTTGGGTGAAAATACCCTTGAACCCGGGGTTTCAATTTTGGATACTACCCCAACCTGGGGGGGGTTTGTTGGTGGGGACTACCCTAAAACCCGAGGGGTTTTGGGGGATGACTACCCTGGGGCTGGGAAATGTCTTGTGGGTGATACCCCAGACCTGGGAGTTTTGTGTGGATGACTAAACCGACTGGGGAGTGTCTTTGGGGGTGGGGGTAAACCCTAGGCCCGGGGAAATTCTGGGTTAAGATTTTCCCAAAAACTTTGGGGGGCGTTTTGGGGGGGAAATTAATTTTAGCCTTGGATTTTTGGGGTGGAAGGGGTCCCCTAACCTGGGAGTGTCGTTTGGAAGACTACCTAGACCTGGGGGGTTGTCGTGGTGATAAACCCTGACCCTTTTTGGGGGGGCTGTGTGGTGATACCCAAAACCTTTGGGGGTGTCTTTTGTTTAATGGGCTCCTAGAAACCCGGGGGGTTCCTTTTGGTTTGGGGACTACCCTAGACCTGGGAGTGTCTGTGTGGATGACTACCCTAGACCTGGGAGTGTCTGTGTGGATGACTACCCTAGACCTGGAGTGTCTGTGTGGATGACTACCCTAGACCTGGGAGTGTCTGTGTGGAAGACTACCCTAGACCTGGGAGTGTCTGTGTGGATGACTACCCTAGACCTGGGAGTGTCTGTGTGGATGACTACCCTAGACCTGGGAGTGCTAGTGTGGATGACTACCCTAGACCTGGGAGTGTCTGAGTGGATGACTACCCTAGACCTGAGAGTGTCTGTGTGGATGACTACCCTAGACCTGGGAGTGACTGTGTGGATGACTATCCTAGACCTGGGAGTGACTGTGTGGATGACTACCCTAGACCTGGGAGTGTCTGCGTGGATGACTACCCTAGACCTAGGAGTACTGTGTGGATGACTACCCTAGACATGGGAGTGTCTGTGTGGATGACTACCCTAGACCTGGGAGTGTCTGTGTGGATGACTACCCTAGACCTGGAGTGTCTGTGTGGATGACTACCCTAGACCTGGCAGTGTCTGTGTGGACGACTACCCTAGACCTAGGAGTGCCTGTGTGGATGACTACCCTAGACCTGAGAGTGTCTGTGTGGATGACTACCTAGACCTGGGAGTACTGTGTGGTCACTTTTAAAAACTGGGATGCTGTTGTGGATAAATAACCTAGGGGGGTCTGGGGAATACTACCAATCCTGGCATGTCTTGTGGACGACTACCCTAACCTGGGAGTGTCTGTGTGATGGGCTACCGAAACCCGTGAGTGTCTGTTGGAACTACCCAGACCTGGGAGTGCCTGGGGGGGATGACTACCCTAGACCGGGGGGTACCTTGTGGATGGACTACCCAACCGGGAGTACCGTGTGGATGATACCAAAACTGGATGTCTGTGTGATGACTAACAGACTTTGGGTCTGTGTGGATGACACCCAGACCTGGAGTGCTTGTGGAGACTAAAACCCAAAGGGGGGTTCCCCTTTTGGAGACTACCCAGAACCGATGCGTGGGAGATACCCTAGCCCGGGGGGTTCTGTGGGATGATCCCCAGACCCGGGAGTTCTGTGTGGGGACACCCCAGACCCGGATTGTTTGGGGAGCACCCAGACCTGGGAGGTCTGGTGGGGCTCCCAACCTGGAGGTCTGTGTGGATGACTACCCCAGACCTTGGGTCCTTTTTGGTGACTACCCTAACCTGGGGGTTCTGTGGGGGAGATACCCAGACTGGAGGGTTGTGTGGAGATACCCTAACCTGGGGGTCTGGGATGACTACCCCGACCCGGGGTGTCTTGTGGATGACTACCCCAGACCTTGAGTGTCCCCCGTGGGAGACTACCAACCTGGGAGTGTCTGTGTGGATGAACCCCAGACCTGGAGTGCTGGTGGGATACCCCAACCTGGGAGGGCCCCGGTGAAAGATACCCCAGACCGGGAGTGTCGGTGGAACCTAACCGGGGGGGGGTCTGTGTGGTGATACCTAACGGGAGGTCTGTGGAGACTACCCAACCGGGGGTGTTTTGGGATGAACCCCAACCTGGGGGTGGGCTGTGTGGAAATTTCCCCCCTGGGAGTGTCTGTGTGGATGACTACCCTAGCCTGGGAGTGTCTGGTATGACTACCTGCTGGAGTGTCTTGGGGGATGACTCCTAACGGGAGGTCCCGGTGGATGACTACCCAGACCCGGAGTGTTTTGGGATGTACCCAGACCCGG
>NW_026467249.1:0-13343 GCF_026875155.1 Cherax quadricarinatus
CACTGTTTCCCTCTTTTCCCTTTTTTTCTTCCCTCTTTTTTTCTCCCCCCCTTTCTAGCTGTCTTCTTCTCTCTCAATTCTCTCTCTTTCAAGTCTTTCCTGGATCTTAGCATAATGAAAGATTCTAAATTTTCCCTGTTATTCCTAACTTACTTCCAGCGTTCATCCAAAATGGTATTCATCCATACTTGCAAGAATAACTTAAACATCAGGGAAATGAAACGGGTATTAAAGAAAATGGAGGGTTCAATTCCTGCTCCGCTCAAACTGTAAATAAATCAGAGGGCTCGATCCCTACTTCAATTAAACTAAGGGTTCTATGCCGGCTCCGAGCAAACAGTAAGTAGAATGGGGTCACTTGACCATCCAATCTTCTCACCAACAAATCAAGAGTGTCCTACGACAGTTCCTTGATATAATAAAGAGCTCAATGAAACAAATTGTCACTGGAAAATCTCGGGTCCCTAGAGCCTAATCCTCCAAAGTGTTTCAAGCTCACAAGAAAGGTGGCAGAATTAAATATTATCCTGCCTGACTTGACTTACAATAAATTGAGACCATAACAATCACCAAATCTTTTAAATACCTGTACTGTAGTCCTACCATAGAGAATGATTACTCATGGCTGGTGGTAACCGTCTGTGGTATGCGGCGTTGAAGTTCCAATGGTAGATTCGAGATGGAGTTGAATCTTGATTCTGTCGAGCTGTATCCAGGCAAGGTCGCCACTTGTGAAGACTTACTCAGCCCTGTAACAACTTCAGACAGTATTACCAAGGCTGGCTTCTCCTCAGGAAAATTAATGAATAGAAAAAGAAATAATAATTAACAAAGATAAACACTTTATTATTTATTAAAGCAAACATAAAACAATAAAACATGACAGGTATATCCTATTTGAAAGAAAAATGAAAAATGAAATGAATAAAATAACATTTGAACTCAACGCTAATATATATATTGGGGTGTCTGGTTTGGTGACACTTCGTGTTTTTGAAATCTTAGCCGTTGCTGATGTTGTGGGGGGGGGGGGGGGGTCGAAGGTGTTGGTGACCACCAACCGGGTAGTTCTTCACAGAGTATCGCCGTGAGTATTCTATCCCGATGACAGGAAAGCAGGTTCCTTACCTCTGCAATGATTGGGTTACGTCCTGCAATTTCATACAGGTGCAAAAGGTAATTAAATCCAAAATGGGACGTCTCCAGGACGTTAGTCCGTCTCCGTCAGTCTTCTCGTTGATTGACAGGTGACCCCTCTGTCAATTTCCCAAGCTGAAAAGATAGACAGGTTACCCACTGCTTAAAAAATCACTCTCCATGATAAGTACAATACCTAAAAGATGTGGTGATTATTACAACAGTCAACTTAGAGCAAGACTGAAAGGACTAAGTTTATTATTGGTCAAAAGTGAAGCTTTCAACCAATAAATCCACTAGAATACAAGGCAGGCATGTACTTACAGTAGTGCTGGGAGCTGTGTGTCTAGTGATTACTGTTTGGACCGGAGCCCCACACGTCACCTTTCGGTGGGGGGGAGAAGGAGGGGAAGGGATAGCAGGAGCTAGACTGACCCTACCTTAACAAGTAGCCGTCAATGAAACTATCACTTTCGGGGAGGGGGAGAAAAAGGCGGGAATAGCGGGAGCTTGACTTACCCTACCTTAACATGTAGCCGGCAATGAAACTATTGTTAATATATATTCCCTCGCTACTCCTATCTATTGAACTTTTCCCTCACACTCGTGTAAAATTAAGACTTTTTGAAAATTTTCACTTATACGTTTAAGGATATATTCTTTTCATTTATGTTAATGTAAAAATTAATAATTTTGTACCAAAAGATTTTTAGAAAACTTGCCTAACCTTATAACAAGCGCACTTTAATTAGCCTAATCCTACTAAATATATTTGAGATAAGTTTACAATGATTTAATAATAAACACGATGAAATATATATTTTTTTCGATAGGCTCAGAAAGACTTTTTGCAAAATTATTGAATCCACAAATTGAAGAAAGTTAAGACACATGTGCAACATCTGGTTATCTTCATTGTAGACGTTTTGCCATCCAGTGGCTTTATAAATACAAAAGATGAGGTAATCAGTCCCTCAGCCTTGGAGGGACTCATTACCTCATCTTTTGTATATAGTTCTTCTGTTTATAGTTCTTCTGTTTTGTATATAGTTCTTCTGTTATATCCAAGAATTTGTATTGATAAAGCCACTGGATGGCGAAACGTCTACAATAAAGATAACAAGATGCTGCGCAAGTGTCTTAACTTTCATCTTGTCGGTATTGTATACCTGTCTTGCACAATCCACAAATTTTCATTTATCTTATTCGGCAAAAAAGAATGTTGCTATTTAAGGCAAAATTGCAAGTTTTACCTAATCGGCGCAATATATGGTGTAATTTATATATGTAGATCAATGCACCATGCAGAAACAAACCGGTATATACATAGAAAGACCGCAGTCAGCAGGACTAAACTGCTACTGAGATGGACAAGATTCCTAGGGAGCACTCTTATCTACTCAGCCACAAATGCCTCAAAAACTGGGCAGCCTGGTCCACAAGCCATGTTTCTTTCCCAGCCTGGGCCCGGGTATCTTCTCCGTCTCAGCAAGAGTATCGAGTCCTGCTTGTTTCTACGTGGTGCATTCATATAAAAATCGCTTGAGAGGTGAGAAACATACTGAAGGAAACTGAAATAGCGTGAATCCATGCCTGAGGCTGACTGAAGTGCCCGGGCTGGGAAAGAAACATGGTTTGTGAACCAGGCTGCCCTACTTATGTGGCATTTGTGGCCTAGTGGATAGAAGCGTTGCCTGGGAATCTTGTCCATCTCAGTAGCAGTATCGAGTCCTGCGGACTGCGACCTTTGTGTGTGTGTGTGTGTGTGTGTGCACACGTGTGTTTGAGTGCATGCGTGCATGCTTTACCAAACTGCAGCGAGCCAGGATTAGATCCTGCGACACATTTTCCCGCCTAAAGAGACAGAACAACGTTTGCATAGCCTTAACCACTCAACCAGCGATCCTTCAAAGATCATGCACCCAGCAGAGCTAGGTGTTGTTCATCATCCGAGGACACTCGTAGTAGTGGTAAGTTCAAGGCGAATCTCAACCACCTCCCATTTTAATTACCAGCCTCCACAAACAGTTTATATTGTAATAAAACTACGAAGTAAGTGGCATTGTATCATTGACCAAACTGCTTCCAGCCATTTCCTGATCATTCTCAATAGTGTCATTGCGATTTCGTCAGATGTTAGTTGTTGTTAATCATCCTTTTGCCTACCTGGAGTATCTTCCACACATCCGCCTGGAGTTTTCACTTCACCGTCCTTATCACTCTTATCTTTCCAGCGGTCCAGAAACTGATGTGTTTGTTTTATTTTTAAGTGTTTATATTTTGTGTGTTGCCGGGAGGGTCAGAGGGGTCAGTGTGTATTTAGTTGTTACTGCAAATTTTAACCTTCGTTATTATGAGTATTATGAGCGGAAGCAATTCATACCTGTCACTGGTATCGAGTGTTCTTCCCTCACTGGCTGGTCAGAGCCAGGCTTCCTTGGTAAAATTTTGATAAACTAAGCTGTTGATGCCAGCCCACAGGCCAACATGGCCATCATAGCCAGGTTGATCTGGCTTGGAGGAAGCAGAGATGCAGGTGTTAGATCACTTCTCTGATCTTTATTTATAAAATGATAAATAAATTTTTATGGGTAGGAAACTAGTTTTTTTAAAAAAACAAAAAAAAGAAGGAAAAAACTGCAACAGGCCTACGACCAATACGGAAACAGATCCACGTTTTCCCCCCCCCCGGATTAAACCAAAGACCCACCCCCGGGCTGTCATCCCCCCCAAGGGTGGAAAACACTGTACCAGACCCCCCGCAGCCCATGCAGTCCCGGTCCAACTCACAAACCCCCCCCACACCCACTCCCGTATTTATCTAACCTATTTTTAAACTACAAAAAAAAACGTTTTTAAACCTTAATAACGTACCGGGGGTTTTGGTTTCCCCTCATCCACAACTTTTAAAAACCAAACCAGTGCTTTCCCCTTAAACCTTTCTTTAATCTGAGGTTTTTTTTCCCCCCTTTAAAAACCCTTTCCGCGAGTCCTGTCCCTTGGCTGGAAATTTTCAGCACGGTAATTTTCATCCCCTTTTATTTATTTCCTGTTTCCCCCCTTTAAAACTCCTCGATCAAATTTTCCCCCCCAAATTTTAAAGCCTGTCCCAGAGAGTGCAGATTTTAGGGGCCCTTTTATCCCAAGGGAAAATTTGATACTTGGGGTCATCCCTTTTTCTTCCCCCCTCTGTAAGTTTTTCCCGAGCATTTTTGTTCATTCTTAATACGGTACCAAAACTGAGGGGAGCGTAGTCTTTTAAAAGAGCCTAACCAAGGATAAAATAGAGTTGAAAAACAACCTGAAAGGGCTTCTATTATTTTTACTTCTAATTTGATGCCAAGAAAATTCCCGTTAGCTTTGTTTTCGAAAACTAATGCATGGGTTGGGGTTTTGGGTTTTAAAATTTCTGCCACCAGAACTCCAAAATTTCCCTTTTTTGGGATCCCCGTTTTTTAAAAATCTACATTAAAATTTGTTTTATGGCTGGGTTTTTTTAACTGTCCAACAAATTTGAAATTTGCATTTGCAATAATAAACTGGGATCCCGCCACTTCCCTCCGAAACCCTTGGCATCAGTCCCGTTTAAAACATCCTGGAGTGCTCTAAAGTCCTCATTAGAATGAACTGGGCGGCCTATTTTGGGGTCATCAGCAAAAAAAGCTTATGTCGCTATTTATTTTCCCCCAACTATGTCTTTTAAAGAAATTTTGAAAAAAACAACGGGCCCAACACTGACCCCTGAAAAACCCCCCTTGTGACGTTTCCCCCCTTCTGATTTTCTCCCCCCTTTTTGCAAACTCCCCCTGCTGTCCCCATTTGGGCATCCATGACCCTACCCGGAAAAAAAATTTTCCCCCCAAATTTTGTGTGCCTTAAGTTTCCCCCCAAAAAACCTTTGGTGTGGGAACCCCTAACGAAAGCCTTACTGAAGTCCCCTATGCACAAAACAATTCATTCCCCGATCTACCTCCTCAAAAACACCTTTGGAAAAAAATTAGAAAATTTCGTAAACAGAACCCCCCTTTGTAAACCGTTTTGAGATTCATTAATCATCTGTGCCTGTCAAATGGCTACAATTGTTTTGGCAATTTTTGTTTTCCATAATTTTTCCCCACAGGGGAGGAAAGGGCTTTTTGGTCTACATTCGAAGCCAAGGACCTGTAAACTCCCTGAAAATTTGGTATTACTTTCCTTTTTCCCCTTTACAGGCACTATGCCAGTTTGTATGATATGTTAAAAGATTTGCCCAAAAATATGCTAAGTTCCTCTTTACATCCTTTTAAAACCCTTTCAAAAGTTTTATCGGGCCTGGGATTTTTTGGTTTTAGTTTCCCTATTGTCTGGGGGCCAGTCACTATTACCGCAATCGACATAGTTTTTATCATCCTGTTTTAATAATCTATTATTTCAGGAATATCCTGTATTTTCCGGGGGAAAACTGAGAGGAAGTAGGAAAAAAGAATTTCACACTTCCTTATCACTTCAGTGATCTGACCAGAGTTACCTTTGTGGGCCCCTCTTGTCCCAACTTACTTTTTGTATACCTGAAAAATCCTTTAAAAGGTTAATCTTGAATCCCTTGTGCCTTAGCCCCATTCCCTTTTTGCTTTCTTATCCTTTCTTTATTTCTCTCTTTAATTGAATATATTTATTTCCTAAACTGCCCAACCCCTCTTTTTATACGCCTATATATGCCTCTCTTTTGAACCAATGAGACGTTTTAATCCTATTCTTCAATCCAATTGGGATCATTTTTGTTGTTAGATCTAATTTCCCGCTACTCAGTACAAAAGATGTCTGGCCAGGCATAACTATCCTCTGAGAAAAATGTCCTATTTGGCAACCAAGATCACCTACCTGACCCATAGTCAGGACATCCCCCAAATTATGCCCACCCAGGTAAATTTTTCAGTTCCATGAAGTCGAGACCAAGCGAAAATCAGGGACAGAGATTTGATTGCAGTAATCTGGGGTAATTCCATGATATAAAACTAAGTGAATTATTGTGATCACTTTCTCCCCAAGCTACATCATAAACCTCAAGATTATTTATTAGTGAATCATAGTTGGCAAGAACCAAGTCAAGCAGATTGTTTCCCCAAGTTTTGGTTCTGTCACAACCTGTTCTAAAAAAGCAATCCTGAACCGTATCAAGAAAGTCACTACACTCAAGATTTCCTGCCATATTGTTCCACAATCAATTTGTCTACAGTTAAAATCCTCCCCTTTTAAAACCCAACATTTTCATATCTAGGATGCCTTATGAATTTCGTCCCATAAAAACAGCTTAACTTACCTGCACTCCCTATCAAGGTTTGGGGGGCCTTATAAAAAACACAACCCATAATTAATTGTCATGGCCCCTCAGAAACTGTAGCCAAAACAGAATTTCTGTGTTCGATGTCTCTAAAGCTTACATCCATGTCTACGACGAGATTTAAATTATCACAACACGTGTGGAATAGTGAATTTTATAACCTGTAAGTTACATTCAGAAGGCATTTCTGTCTTTCACCCAGGTTGAACCGTCTCTGTAGTACCAATAATATCTATATTACCTACACTTTGCAAGTAAACTTAGCTCATTCTAATCTTATTTCTTAGACTCCTACTATTTGTAATAGTAAACTTTAAGGGGCATAGACACTCGTTGCCCTGCAACTATTCCCTCTTTTTGTTTGTTGAACAATTGATATGCCATACTAGCAACTTTATTTTGAATATTGCTTTTAAACATATATCCCCTGAGGTATCCCGGTAAATGTTGTTTTTAAACCCTAATGCTGGCAGGCTTGACGTGTTTCCCCCACAAACAATCCATAAACCTCTATAATGTATCAGATTAAATTCCAAGACAAGATATCAATTACTTCTCTCTCATTTTGAATTGCTAATGCAACCACTCACTCCACCCCAAGAGATGAACCCCCCATATCCTTGACATACATAAACACGTTATGCCAAAGAACTAGGTCCCAGTTTATCAATGAATGGATTGCAAGTTCCATGTAGCAGCTGTCTAACCAGACAATTAAAACCACTTGCCCTAGACATCCATTCATTGCCCACTCCCTTTCTAGGCAAGATCTACATATGACTGGGATCCCTCCCTTAGACCTAACTACTTTCTATGGCTGACCCTGTAACTTATCTACTAGCCATCTCCTCTCTCCTCTCCTCTCCTGCCCATCCAATATCATTACCCCACATCACTATAGACAGCTAATGGCCAGTTCCCATTACACTGCCATAAAACAAAGTAAACAATTATCCCAACCTGCTGACTAAGTCACCAACACCGCACTCCAGGAAGACACACTCTCTGTCTGACCTTTCTGTCCTCTTCATGTTACAAAATGCAACGGTCCATATTTCTTAACTGAGAATTGCCTACTAGTAAAATATTCTTACCCTTGATTAGCCAGGGGAAACAAGTGGTACCTTCAACCTCACTAACACCACTTGAAGTACCCACTTCTTGGAGAGCATATAGAATCGATTTCCCTACCTGCACATCTTCATCTATAACTCCTCCTCATCTTCCTTCTTCCTAACTGGTGAACCACTTGCCACTAGAGGGGCTGCCACTGTTCACTTGCTGGCGAACTCATCCTTCCTTACCAGCTAAGTCGTCCTTCAGACACTTTCGTCCCAAACTCATATGCAAGCATCATCAGCCACCTATTTTCCCTCTCTGAAGAAAGTTCATACATCACACACAAAACCCAACCACTTCATCCACGTTAGAGCCACAAACACCCTTCGACCACGAGGGAAACCTGCGCCGCTGACACCCGCTCCCCGCCCTTCTTTTTTTCTTCCCCCCCGAATCATCACTCGACAACCCAGTTTGTCTAATACGGTTGCCACACTCCACAGTGCCTCTCAGCACACTGTTACACCACACATCCAAAAATCGTGGCCCAGGTCTCCTACCCAACAGACCGGGTCAAAGAGACGACCAAACCTACCCCTAGGGAAGGAAGCTTAGAAAGTGAGATAAGGATCACACCGTAATTAAACCTTCTCTTTTCATATATACAGCATAAAAATCCTTTCCTCCCCACAGTCCCCCAAATCAAATTTGACATTTTATTTTTTTTTTTTACCCAGTTGTGACAAGGTTTTTTAGGCTCCCTAGCTTTATTGACAACCATATTTCCCAGGTTAAGGATTGTAGAAGAATGGGTTAAGGATTTCCTTATTTATTGGGAAGCTAAGAGCTGATATACCTACATCAGGTCATTTGAAAGCATTTTTTATAACTTTATGAGACATAAAAGAGAAGGAACAGGATGAAATTAGAGCCATCTTAGGGGCCAGCATTTTCAATTTGATCAACTGACGTTATCTCGTTGACATCATAATGCTGTAGGCGAATGTGTTTCCATACTCCGAGTCATCCTGGGTATCATTATGATTTCAGATGGAAGGATGTTTTCTGAAGAAGGGGTACAGCCAGAGTGAAGTTGCTGCAATTCTGCCCGTCCCTTGTGGCATAAAAGCTGTTTCATGCTGTCCACAAGTGATCCAAGTGTGTACTTTGACAATAATTTGGCCTTGTCCATAACAGTAAGGCCACCCCCAACCCTCCTATGTTGAAGGCCACTGCAGAATTACCAGATCTAAATCCAAGGATGGGGTCCAGGCGAGAGATGAGACGTCTTACCTCTGTATCTCTACTCTGTCAAGCATTCGCATAAGAGAGGGGAGGGAAGGCAAACCCAGAAAGTGGAGCATACTCAAGGTGTGAGCGAACTTGTGCTCCACGACAAATCTTGCGAACCCTACTGTCAGCAGATGCGAGTTAACGCGGAGAGTGCCGTAAGCTCCAGGCTGCCTTGTTTGCAAGATTTACAACATGGTTCTTCAAGGGTTAGTATTGGAGTCATATTTTCACAGCCCACGGATAAGCAACTCTTTCTTCTCCAGGGTGCCAACAACCCCCCCATTCATTCCTTACTACTGCACCCGATTTACCATCAAGGTGCCTATAAGAACGATCAAACATTTGCGATATTCCCCCCCTCAGGTGCAAATTTACTTTGCCATCTATTTTTCCCGCCAAGCTGAATGTCTATAGGCTTCACCAGCTGGTGATTGATGTGAGCATAGAGCAGCTGGCATTTCTTCTCTTGGATAAGTAAATGTCAAGTGTACAGTCGTCCTGCATATGCATTTGATACTGGGATGAGATAATGAAGGATCGTTGAAGTAGAATTCCCATAACATGGTCCAAGCACGCAATCCTTGTGGTTCCCAACACTTCCCCAATAGGGATCTCTTGCTGGTTCCGTTCCATTGAGAACTACACTCTCACTCACTCTCTCTCTTTCTCTCTCTCTCTCTCTCTCTTCCTCGTCTCTGCTCTCGCCTCCCTCCTCTCAGCATCTCTCTCCTTCTCCCTCTCTCCTCTCTCTCTTCTCTCACCTCCCTCTCCTCTCCGTCTCTCTCTCTCCCTCTCTCACTATCTCTCCTCCTCTCCCTCCACTTCTCCTCTCTCCTCTCTCCCCTCTCTCTCCGTCTCACTCTCTCTCTATCTCTATCTCTATCTCTCTCTCTCTTCGTCTCTCTCTTCCCCTAAGGTTTCCCAAGGGTCAAAGGTTAAGAGTTCTTAGCCATTACAAACAAAGAGCTGTTACATAATCATTTAAAAACAACAACCTTTTTAATAGATACAAAAAGGAATAGGATGAAATTGGAGCCAGCTGTGGACCAGTTATTTTTATTTGGTCCACTGACTTTGTTTCAATCCTAAGTCGAAATGTTAAGCGAAATATGTTCCAGACTCCAGTCCATTCTGTTTCTAAGAAATAACTGATCTCAAAAAATGAAAGTGAAGTATCTTGGGAAGTAACAATCACCAGAAAAACTGCTATTTCCTTGCCCGTCATTGCAGCAGTCTTACTTGTTCCGGAAAGTGGAGTTGTATGTGATGGTGTTAACAGCCAGTAACAACCTCAAAGAGAATTAGATTGGGCAGATTTCTCCTATTGTGGCATGAAACGATATAAAACACAATGAAAACAGTTTTAAACAGATATGAAGGACTTGTAAGTATAAATAACACTTAAACGTGAAAATTCCTAAACCGGAAGCAAAAATGAAAAAGGAAATATGTAAATATTAAAAGTTCATTTTGGCACAATGAATTATATAAAAAGAGCGGATAAATGGAAAGAGCCTTCCAATGTGCCAGGCCAACTTTGCTAAGAATCTCATAGGTTTTTTTTGGATTATTATTATAATATAATCATAGGGGAAGCGCTAAACACCCTGAGGATGATTACAGCGCCTGGGGGGGGGGGTATGTGGAAGGGGCATCCAGGCTTATTTTCGGTGAACTGGAGCACAAGATCCAAATCCCTAAATCAAGAGCCCCTCACCAACATCAGGAAACCTTCCTTGAGGGCGCATGGGTTTTAGAAACGCTGAGCGAGTGTTGATTGTCGTGTGGTCACTAATGCAACGACTTGTATCGACTCTTTGGAAAAGTGATAACCAGTGCAGCGATCCTGTAAAAACTGAGATACTGTGATCTTCTGACAAATCCATCCGAAACATATAGTCACCAGTCCCCTAGAGTCTAAATCCTCCGAAAGCTGTTTTCAAAAGCTCGAACAAAAAGTGGCAGAAATTAAATAGTACCTGCCTGACTTGACTTACAATAAATTTGAGACTATAACAATCACCAAATCTTTTAAAATACCTGTACTGGAGTCCCTACCAAAGAGAATGATTTACTCATGCCGGTGGTAAACCGTCTGTGGTATGCGGCGTGTGAAGTTCCAATGGTAGATTTCGAGATGGAGTTGAATCTTGGTTTAGTCGAGTTGATCCTGGCAAGGTCGCCACTAGTTGAAGGCTTACACAGTCCCTGTAAAAACTTCAGACAGTATTAACCAAGGCTTGGCTCCTCCACAGGAAAATTAATGAATTGAAAACGAATAATAACAGACAAACATAACCACTTTATTATATAGAAAAAATAAAACACTTAAATATGAAATATTAATCCTACATTAAAGAAAATGAAAAATGAAAAATGTGGTGATTATTACAACAGTCAACCTAGTGCAAGACTGAAAGGACTAAGTTTATTATGGCCCAAAAAAGTGAAGTTATCAACCAATTAAATCCACTGAAGTACAAAGCAGGCATTACTACAGTAGTGCTGGGAGCTGTGAGTCTAGTGATTACTGTTTGGACCGGAGCCCCCACACGTCACACAATTTGGGGGGGAGGAAGGAGGGGGAAGGATAGGGAGCGAGACTGACTCCTACATAAACAACAGCCGGCAGTCACAACTATCACACTTTCAGGGTGGGGGAAAAAAGGCGGGAAATAGCGGGAGCTTGATTTATACCCTACCTTAATAAGTACCGGCAATGGCACTACCACATTCGGGAGGGGAAAAAAGGCGGATCTTGACTTACCTACCTTAACAAGTTAGCTGGCAATGAAAACAATTGTTACTATAATACTACCTACTCTCTCCTATCTATTGACGTTCCCTCACATTGCTTAAAACATAAAGAATCCCAGCATCCCCAGCTTTATTTACTTCAGGGGGAAGTTTAGCAAGGAAGAGGCAAAAAGTACGAGGTCAGCTTTATTCCTTTTAATGTGCTAGGGGGCAGTGGGCGTGCCAAAGGAGACGCTGTAAGGTCCAGATTGCTTTTGACCCTGCTGAGCTGGGGACCACACTGACCTCTGGATTAACCAACAAAGAACACTAATCTGTACGTTAGTGTGAATAAAGTGTCTCAAAAAACACAATAAACACTTACAGAGAAGTGTGATCAGCTTCTCTAGTAAACAGATTGTGAATAAATAAACATTTCTTGACGAACAGTGTAACAATGAGTGTTGTGATCCAACAGAGTGTAGTGCTTAATTCTTCAAAGAACACTATTCTTCAATCAAGTCATCGGATATCCGGGTGTAACTATGGGTCAGATACATATTCCAAGGTATGTGTACTAATACGTAATGAGTACGATTGACTGTGCAGTTGAGTACAAAGTTACGAATTAGTAACTTATCATAAACCCCGGTGAGAAGCGGACCTTTGAGTCCACGCAAGTTTGTTTTCAAGTCAGCAATCAGTTTTGGAAATACGCTGACATACCCCCTAGGGGTAATTTATTATTAATACATTTCCATTTCAGCCCATTGCCAAGTGTCTATGACAGCTTCTCAAGACCTAGCCTGCAGGGGCAGCTGTGTGGGCAATAGCTGTCTTATCAAGCTAAGTTCCCCCTATATGCTGCATTCGTCTCTCGACCTGCGGGGAGAGAGGACGCTTCTATAGGTTCTCTTGCACGCCACCTGGTGAGGAAAACATAGCATTAGCACCAAGATGGCGGACCGACTGTACCGGCGCATAAATACTGTCTGCATTGAGCTGGTTAGAGGATCTTTAAGCAATGCCACGATGAACGTTCTCCTGCCAAACATTATCAGGGACTGTTATGGCATCCCCAATGAAGAGCTGTATGGTGTGGCACTGAATGGTATGTCAAGGGTCTTCGTGAAGTTCATGAGGGCTGACTTCTATTCTACCATCGTCGACGAATTTCAAGAAAGGCGGATGAGTATCAACACGGCAGTGGAAGTATGCTTGCATGATGTGTCTAAGTATTTTACTTGGGTGAAGGTAAGGAATGTACCTTTTGAGGCAACAGCCTACAGCCTGCAAGATGTGTTCAGTGGTTATTGGACTGTACACTCGACGAGCATGGGAATGTGGAGGGACGGCCCTTATGAGGGGATGCCGGAAGGATCCTTCACACTGAAAATGACCCTGAGGAGGCCGATACCATCATATGTTACATTGCATAACCATAGAACACAGGTTTTTGTACACTATGCGGGGCAGAGGAAGACGTGCCGTTTATGTGACTCTTATGAGCACTGGTGGCACAATGCCCCAGGAGACAGGGCCCTAGGCATCAGGAGACAGCTTCTGTGGATACGCCATTAGAAGCCACGGATGTTTGTGACGGGTGAAGTGGAAAGCCGGGTACAGGCCTATGGAGTGAGAGGTCGACAGGGCAGAGGTGGTTTTGGAGACGGTGTTACACTACCAGTGGAAACGGGGGGGGGAGGGAATATCGCTGTCAACAGACCGTTAGATAATCAGAGTCAGTCGGATGGGATTTTGGGGGTGTGCTGAAGGATTTTTTGGAAGAGTCGGGGGC